>WBMV01000138.1:449814-520069 GCA_013396655.1 Campylorhamphus procurvoides
CAGGGGGACAACCTGCCTCACCAATGGTGTTCACCACAGGCTACAGGGGGGCCACAGCTCTGAGTCCTTCTCCTGCTTTCCATGGGGTCCTTCTCATGGGAGACAGTCCTCTGCTGTCCCATGGGTCACTCCATGGGGGTGCAGTCTTTCATGGATAAGCTGTACCTGCTCCAGTGTGGGTTTTCCTCTCCACGGGCCATGGCCACAAGTCTCCTGCAGGACCCCGCTCCAACCTGGGCCTCCCATGGGATAACAGCCACCTTCATGCATCCCCCTGTTCCAGCATGGGCTCCTCCATGGGCAGCAGGGAGGTCTCTGCACCCCGATGGTCCTCCATGGGCTGCAGGGGGACAGCCTGCATTACCATGGTCATCACCACAGACTACAGAGGGCCATAGTTCTGAGTCCTTTCCTTGCTCCCCTGGAGTCCCTCCTCCTCCTCCTGCACCAACCTTGATGTCTGCATTGCTGTCCCATGGCTGGAATTTCTAACTGTGCAACACTCCTCTATTCTTAAATGTTATCACGGAGGTGTCACAATGATTCCTAATTGGCTCTCCCTTGGCCAAAAGCAGGAAGTCCCTGTCAGAGCTGGTTATCATCGCCTCCATAGGACAGGGGAAGCTTCTAGCAGCTTCTAACAGAAGCCACCCCTGTAGCCCCCCCTTCTACCAAAACTCAGCTACAGAAACCTACAACAGTATGAATGGCTGGACAAACAGTGCCTTTTATACTATTTGACGTGTCAGCCCCAGGACCTTGGCAAGGGCCTTGGTGGTGCATGTTACCCCACCCCCATCTCTAAATAAGCAGAAACTCCTGATTGGATGCAGGGATTTGTCATCTCAGGAATGACTTCTGTGTAGACTCTGATGTCTGTAGCAGCCAGGCTGCACAGAGCACATTCATCTCAGGCACCGTGGACATTCAGGACAGAGCTGTTTAATGAAAGTGTGGACAATATCCTGCCTTGCACTAATTTACATTGTAGCACACCATAAATGCGATCACATTTTTAACTGAAATTCGGTGGGGTATTTTCCTGACTCACTATTTTTATCTGAAGTACATTTTTTCTTGAATTAGCTAAAATGATTTTCTTTTCTATTTCTGAAGAATTTTATCCATGGTAGCATTGTGAAAATTTTCTTCATTTGAACCAAAAACATGTCAAAAAAAGAAGACTGAGTTTATTTTTACATCTGAGATTCTATGGCAGCAATTACCAAGAGGGTCTACAATAGATACCACTCTCTGTACTTGTCTCTGTTTTGGCTCTGGACACTTGAATCACTGTATCTCCTTGTCTGCTGTGGTGTTTGATTGTGGGCTTAGGTAGGCAGTCCTTCTAAGCAGACAAGTTTTATCTTTCAGCTAATAATACCTGAAACACTGTGAAGACAAGCAAACAACCTGACCACTGTCTGCACTGAGATGTCCTGGTTTCTTTTTAGGTTTAGTGACTGTTGTTTTCACCTTTTCTACCACACCATGGAAAAGCTGGTGAGACTGTGCCTGACTTGGCTCTTTGAATGTTTTTTGTCCTGTTTTCCTACATGGATTTTGCTAGAGCACAGACATCCCTGATGTGGAAACCCCCAACAGTGTCATTTCTTTGTGTCAGATATCAAATGGACTGGGTCATAAATAGCTGGACTAGTACTAAAACCAAGGGACTTTCTCAAAGTGAGCAGAGATACCAAAGATCTGATCTCTGTTTAAAAAGAAAAAAATTCACAAAAAACTGTTTATTAGTTGCCAGATGCTAAACTATTAAATTTGGCCTCAGTTGCATTTTGTGTACTGTCTTTTCAGATCCGTTTAGCTTAAACCTGCAGAAATGCAGTAATTTGCAAAAGTGACATTGAGTAGTAATGTGATGTTTTTGCTAATTAGGAAATAGCATCAAAGAATTTTCTTAGTGATAAGCAAATCCTTTCATACTAGTCTTTCACTGATGGAGGATGGTGTTTGTGTTGATGATTTTTCCATCCCAGTGGAAAGTTCTTGAACAGAATAAAGGAAGAATATAAGACTGTTCTTCCCATGTGCCCTTACCAATGCAGTCTACATTCAAAATTCCATATAGCCGGGATTTTATTTTGCTAATTCATAAAATATGCATTAGGTTAGGAGATTAAAAATACCTTCATTTTAGGTAATTTGTTGGAAACCAGAATTTCTGTGAAAATGCAGCCTGTTCCCCAGGCAAAATCATGCTATATTATAATGTCAGGAGCTACAAAGGTCAACAAATTCATGGTAGCATGTGACTAATACAAGACAGCTAGTTTTGCCTGGGTTTTCACCATAGGTGAAATACTTTCACAAAGGTCAGCACTGTCCTCAGAGAGCTCATCAAGAACAAAACCTGTTCTTTGTAAGCAGGCTTGTCACTAGGTTGAAGATCCTATTGGGAAAAAGGCTATCAGTGTTTGACAAATCAGCCTTCTGAATCCCTTTGGGTTGCTCAATTCATTGTTTTTTGTTGGTAGATCTAACCTCTTCTATTGAAGCAATCAAGACATGCTGTCAAGTTTCCAGATTATTTGACATTTTGATTAATGTTTTATTTTCCCTTTGAGTTTCCATCTATTTTCAAGTGAAAAAATGCTGGCTTGAAACTGCAAAGTTTCATTTCATAGAGGTAAACCCAAATGTTGCAGAATTTTCCGTAACAATGTGACATTTCAGAAATGTCACGTTGAAATGTTCATAATTTTTAAACTTTCCCTCCATTTTGGGGGTTTACCTCCGTTTTATCCAAAAGCTCAAATAGCTCCAGTGCTGTGCATTTACCTCCGCCTGACAAATCTGACCTAAGTTCAGTAAGTAGGAGCCTTTCTGTTCAATAGTAGGTCTGTGATGGACAGCAGGTGTTTGAAGACAATCTTTGAGGAGAGATGAATGTCCAGCTCTTTCTAAAACTTTCTCCACTTTCCTTGCCTAATAAATATATCCATGATCTTCAAAGCCCCTGGCGTTTTTTCTGGAAAGGGCTACTCTTTTTATTGTTTGGAGTCCCTGACCAAAAGCTCATGAAATCCTTGATCACCCTGCTGAGAGGCTTGGCTGGACATCCTTTGCAAAGTGAGTAGGAGGCTTTCCTCACCTAAAATGAAGCACATGACAGCACGTGTAAACCTGGTGTTGTCTATATTTTTCTGTTTTGAAATATTTTACCTCCAGCCTGCAGCCTCGTCTGTGTCTCCTTTAATATGTATTATTTGGCGTTGTTTCTGCCTGAAACATTTATAAAGAATTATGCATAAAAAATTAGGTTGATGAATGCAAAGAGGCAGTTCTCTTAATAAGGACATTGGCAGAAAGACCATAAGCCTTTTTTTTTTTTTCGGTGTGGAAGGTTGTTGTTTGACTGCTGCAAATTGCTCTGAGCAGCAAGGTAGTAAAAAAAAAAAGGCCAAAATAGAGCAATAGATGACACTGAAGAAGAGAGCATTCCAGCAAATTGAGCATTTATGGAGACATAAAATTAAAGCATTGTGAATTCCTCACTCATTGTAATGAGGGGAAGAGACTGAGTCAGAACTTATGGAGCTCATATGTTTCTACAAGGACCTATCTTGTAGGTGACAGATCTGTTACTGCCTGACAGTTGACCTTTGCTGATACCACACCATGGTCTATAGAAAGGACACCCTCCTTTGAGATGCCATTGGTTCCATCACCATCTTAGTGTGCAAATAACCTCATTTGACTAAAAAAGTGTCTGATTTCTAACCAGTTTACTCTCATATCCCAAGATCATGTTTCAGCCAAGACATTAGCATCACATCTTCATTTGCAGGTAAAACAAATAAATATATTGCATTGTTGTTGTTGTATCTCTTGCAGACAAACAAAGCAGTAGCCAAGGGTGACTTCCACCATGCAAGCTCCAGTTCCCGGCGAGCACTCTTCCTGGCTGTCCTGTCCATCACAATTGGAACTGGCATCTATGTTGGGGTGGCTGTGGCTCTTATTGCCTATCTCTCCAAAAACAATCATTTATGAGCCTCAGGAAAGGGGAGAGAACCAGCCACCTGGTGCCTGAACTGCAGATGTCCCCAGCAGATCAGACCGCATGATGTTCCAAAAAGATCAAGAGACAAACCACATTCTGGGGGCAGGTGCAGGATGAGATGGACTTGTGTGTTATTGTAGGGTGGGAAGCTGGCTGGGCTGGGGGTAATTCCACCATTTGTGATGCACAAGTCTTGCTTCCATTCATGAACCTCTGTACAAGAAAGAAGGAAAAAAAGAAAGAGTGAAAGAGAGAAATGAAAAGAAAATTAAATTAAAAAGGAGGGAAGCTGGGGGAGGTGTGGAGAGGGATGTTTTGCCTTTGCCTTCTTTGCAATACAGTGTTTGCAAGCAGCTGGCAAACCGAGCTGTTCTCTTAATACCTTCTTGGTGACCTGAACTTTGCAGGCAGCATGAGCTTGTCCTTTGCTTGTTAAGCACGGCACTGAGCTCTGGGAAAGCATGGACAGTGGCTGGTTCTGTGAAAGAGCAGTATAACAACAGCAGGAAGACTGGCTTTTTTTGTGTTTTGAATGCAGGACTCATTTGCCTAAGAATGAAGCAGACACCTCAGCACAGAGTGGTATTGCCTACTCTTCTTTTGTGGGGTAGGTTTCCATGGAAGGAGAAAAGGAAATAAAAAATATATTTCTTTCCATTTTCTTGTGCTTGGATTAAGGTGTGACCCACAGGTCCACTCAGTGAAGGACTGCTGAGGTTACTGCATGACTCGTCTCCACAGACTGAGTGCAAGGTCGAAGTAATATGAGATGTGTTGTAAAATGAATTCCACCATGCAGTCACATTGTGATAACAGCATTTTCCTGTGGCATATTGCTCATCTGGGTTGCTCTACTTCCCTGTGGAGACCTGCATAGCAGTCCCTGCAAGAAACCTGGGGGGGTGGAAATGTAAACTGAAGTACTAATAAATTTTTTAATTAAAAATCATAGTAAAGCATGGAAATTAACCAGAGAAAGGAATGCCTCATATATTTCCAAGGTCCTGCTCATACACAGAGCAGTGCAGGAGACCATTTAGATTATGAGCTCATCTGTGGACCAGGGACAAAGCCATGAAGAGACAAAACCATGGAGAGACAAAGCCTGTCCCTCAATAAGCAGAGCAATGGTACATTATAGGGGATTAGAGCATTGTCTCTACTTCACTGACTAAAATTATATATTTATTTTTTATTCTGTACTTCCTCCCCACAGTCAACATTTTCTTTTGTCTCACAGAAGTACCATTTCATCCCACCACGGGTGTATCAGCTAGATATGTATGTAGCTACATATGTATAAACAGAGAGGAAAACCAAATCAATAACTGTTTTATTACTCACTGTGTTTTACAAGCATAATTTCTTTACTCAAGAATGTCATCAAAGACCTTTTTTTCCAACTCAGTATTGTGTGTCATCTTTGCTCTGGGACAGTTTTTTTCTCCTGTTTTGGGGTTGGTATTATTTTGGTTTTAATTTGACTTATTTTAAGTGGGAGGAGAACAAACACATCCAAACATGTTTTTCTGGTAGTTTATTAAAACACATGGTATACAGCTACTCTTGCTCTGTGTGACACTTACTTTGGGCAGATGTGAAGTGTTAGACTGAGTGAAACTTGTCCTACTACCCCGTGCTCTCTACAACAACCTAAAAGAAGGCTGTAGCCAGGTGGGTATCAGTCCCTGGAGGCATTTAAGAAAAGACTGGATGTGGCACTTAGTGCCATGGTCTAGTTGACAAGGTGGTGTTAAGTCATAGGTTGAACTCAATGATCTCAGAGGTCTTTTCCAACCTAGTTGGGTCTGTAATTCTGTACCCATATGGACCAAGTCATACTGTACTTGGACCCAAAAGCCTGTTGCAGTCACTGACAGTTCTTCCTTTGCATCAAAGAACCATAGAGTGATTTGACTTGGAAGGGACCTTAAAGATCACTTAGTTCCAATCCCCTGCCATGGGCATGGATGCCACCCACACTGGGTGGCAAATTGTTGGGCTTCAAAGCTAAGCCTGGAGAGTGGCAATGTACTCCTAGTCATCTTCACCCATTTTCAGCCACTGCTACAGCTGAGGTCCCAGCACATGCAGTTTTTGGCTGCACTGCCTTTTAAGGTGGAGTTAGTTCTGTGGCTCTTCCCCTTCAATCCTTTATTCTAGCAAGTGCCATGGAAATCCTTCCCCTTGAAGCAAGGGAGTGATGAGAGGACAAGTTAGAGTCCCCACTCCATGTTTGCTCCAATGGACAGTATCCGTGCTTGGGTAACACCTTATATGAGAGAAAACCTTGTCTGAGGCCAGGAATGCCCTTACCCAACAAGCAGGCAAGAACTGAAAATAGCAATTATTTATTTAACTTAAATGAAGGGTTTACCATCTGGGTATTTTCCCATTAATTTTTCATCTAAAATAAGCACAAAGACTGGTAGGAAAATGTGGAACAGCAGCAGTATGGGGCACATTGCCCTCAGCTGCACTCCCAGCAGTACTATTACAGCTGTCTCATAATTTGGGCAAGGGAACACATTTTGGTTAGAACTTGGCTTTCACCACAGGTTTCTGTGCTTTGCCCTTGACATACAGGTCAGCCAAAAAAACCTACACAGCCAAGGAAGTAAATTGCTGTGTTTGACATGCTCTTCCCTTACACATATATTATGCATGATTTATGTGAAATTCAGTCTTTCTCTCAAAGCCTGAACTTTGGAGCACATGAATTAAAAAACCTCAGATTATTAATTTAAAAGGAAAGGAGCTAATATTTCTTAGACTCGATCTGTTTTTAACCTGGAGTTCAAAAATATTAGAAAGCAAATACAGACACAAGCCCCAAAATATTAATAATGTCATTTTTAAACCAATCTTGTGGTTAAAGAGTCTGCCTTAGGATTTCTGATGATGATGGTGCAGGCTGAATATTGACTTAAGAGGTAAAAGCCAGCTCTGGAGCTAGAAGAAACTTTTCCAGGTGGGCAGCCTTAAAAATGTTGCAGAGGCCCTTGCATCTAGCCTTAAAACTAGCATCCCAAACTGGGGAGTGCAGGCTTCCATGTCTCCAGGAAGCCTCAGCAGACAGTAAACAGGAGCAGTACTGTAGGAAAGACCTGCATAACAAAAGCACTCCTGAAAGCATCACCAGACTGAAAGTTGATGTCCTCATGCTGCACAGGCTGAGCAGTCCACTGTGTGACAGTGAGCTGGCTCTTGGCATGGCAGTCCAGGGAAGTGAGCAAGAAAGCTAAAGGGGGTTTGCATCCTGGGAAGGTGGATCCGGGCCTCACTGAAGACCAAAGTGCAGATGAAGCTCTCATAGCTTTTGTGCCTTAGTATGAGTCCAGTTTGCTGATTATCTGCAGCAATGTTATTTACCCAGGACTGTGGGTCAATGTGGAGCTGAAGGGGGACCTGTGACTTCCTGAGATAAGTGATGTTGGCATGGCCTACTTCAGCCTCTCTGGATGGCAGAGCAGATAAAATCCTCCAAAGATCCAAATGCTCTAAATCTATGGCACGAAGACTAGAAAGTGCCACTGATGACGGGGTATAGTCTAAGCTTGTGTTGAGCAAGCATTTCCTGAAACTACGTGCAATAGGTTTGCTTCTCAGTGAAGGTTCTGATGAAAGAAGGTGTAATTTAAAGGAAATACTGCAGAGGAAGCATTTGACTTGGAGTTCACTCAGCTCAGGATTTGGAACTGACACGTGTAATGTGATATGGCTAAAACAGAGAAACAGACTTTGAGCAGGGGTAGTTGATCTCACTGAGCAGCAGTGTACTCCATGTGGTCCTTCTTACATGGTTCCTACAGAAGAGCAAGAAGGACCACATGCAAAGAGCCACATGGAGTGAACTCATGTTGTCTGACATCTCGTAGGAAGATGCATTGGCCTCAGAGGATTTCCTTCCTGCAGGAGTATCTTCAGTGCAGTCTACAGTGGGCTGTGAGGAGCTGATACAACATTTTGGCTGCTGCCTATCTAAGTGTTTGTTCTCAAAACACTGTTTACATCACCTCAGCACACTGAACCAAGGAGGCAGCTATGTACTAGCACCCATCTGAGACACTGAAGCACCCTGTTGCAAAGACAGATCTGGGGATCTATCTTTGCTTTACCTGCACACCTTAAACAAATTTTCTTGCATCTTTGTGGTGTGTTCTGGGCTGGCAGTCTCAGGTCAGCACACCATGGCACTATCCTGACAGAGACAGGATTGACCCTCACAGAGCTGGAAGAGCAGAGCCTTGCAAAGATGGGTGATTTCGTAAGGCAGTGCATGTTCACACAAACACAAGAAACATCGAATACTTTCAGGTTTGCATGTGTATGTGGCCTCTCTGAAGAGAGACTCACCCCACTTTTGGGTGTGCTATATATCTCGCCATCTACAGGAATACCCTTGGGAGATGACACCTGTGAACGTAAATTTTGCTACTGCATACCAGTGCCTCTACATCAACTTGAAGATGTGTAAGGTCCTGTCCAGCTAGAAAGAGCAGAGAGGAACATGGTAAAGGGTCTCAAAAGATGAGTGACAGCAAGAGGAACAGCACAAACAAAAGGTAAAAGTGATGCCTTGGACTGTCTATGACTTTTTTTGTTTTTTATGAAAACCTTAGGCTGGCAAATTCAGAAAACACCTATTTAAACACACATAGGGATATTTCTAACTTTTTTCAGCAGCAGAAGGGAGGAGGGTCTGTGTGCAAAGGAAATTAAAAGTCACGGTTGTTTGAGCTCTAAGAGATATGAGATTTGTGTCTTCTTATTCAGAGAGAACAGCTGTGTGGCCCGCACACCAGCTGAAACTACACCACCAGCTTTGGTTTCTGAGTACCAGCTCCAAACCACAACAGGCCATGGGCTGACAAGCAGTCCTCTGGTTCAGATGTATCAAAAAGAAGCTGTCCTGTTATCTTTCCATATATGCTCTGTGTCAGAGCAGGTCCCACCTGACTCCTGCCAGGCATAGACTTCCTATTGTGCACTCTAGCAATTTTTGCAGAAAGACCAGTATATGTATCTGCCTTGTCCACTTGACATTTTTATTTCTGAGTGATGCCGCAATGTATAAATCTGTATGAATTGGGAAATGAGTCAGATAGAGGAATATCTTCATAACTTGTTATAGCAATTAGTTCTGCTGTTCAGAACCACGCTATTCAAGATGGCTATGACATGTCAGCAGTTGCTGAGCTAAGAAGGCACTCAAACATGGTATGGACAAATATTATTCTTTGTTGGCAGCTTGTTGCTGACAGTTATTCTCTATTTGGAATCCCTTCTTTGAGAAGGGAAGGATTGTGACATTAGGGAAGAGAGACAGGGATCCTACATGTGCTGTGAATGATGAATAGAAAGAAGTAAGGAGGAAGTATAGGCAGGTAAATATAGACCCTTGAAATCATACTTGTCTATAGAGGGGCACCAAGAAAATTACTCTGGATGCTTTCCTTTTTCAAAGCAGCTTTTTGAAACTGAGTTAACATACCTATCATTCAGTTCAGTTTGAACTTGCTCCTTAAACTTACCTGTTATTCAGAAGCCATTGCTCCTTCTATCCTCTCTTTCTGCTCAATGGCAGCTTTATTTCCAAAAAACATTTTTTTAGGTAGCAGAATGCTCTGCCCTTCTGTGTTTGGATACAGGGAGGCTCTGTTTAGTTTACAATAGAGCTCTGTCGTTGCAGAAGGAGAGGAGGAAGCCAGTTTCCCAAAAACTAGAGTTGCCTCATTATTGCCCTCCGTTTCTGAAGTGAGATCTTTGTGCCGTATTGGCTCAATCAGGAGGTGTTAAAGAAATGACACTGAGATCTTTAACCAGTCGACAAGTTGTAGTGATAGTTAAGATCTACTACAAGGTAAAATACCAAGTTGTAAAGTTCAGGGACAGAAAGACCCATATTAATCATATAATGTAGGATGTCCTTGTGAATTAACCTCAAAAGATGCATGGGGAATCTTGGAGAATCACAGAGAGGGAAGAAAAAAAAAATCCCTTTTTGTGAAAGTCTCAGAGCTCAAGGGAACAGAGAGAGAGCAAATAATTTGCCAGGTCAGAGACTAATTACACATTACATCTGCCATCTGACAGGATTTCATAACTCCCTGATACCCCCATTGATTCTCGGTGCCTTCATTTGGGAATCTTCCTAGCCCTGAGCATTTTTTATTGCTCTATCAGTCTGAAATTAATTTGTCCCATCTTCTATGCAACACCTATCATAAAGGTAGCTTGCAAGAGCTCCCTGCTGAGTCAACAAGAAGCATATGCTGAGGCATAGCTTTGGAACATCATGGTTCACCAAAACTGGAACAGCAGTGGCAGTAGCAACTACATTCTCTGGGCTGGCTGACCTGCACCCTTCACAGTCTGGAGAATGCCACCTGTTGAGCTACAAAGGACATTCACAGGCAGTCAACAATTTCATGCAATTAAATGCCTATATACTTCACTGTAAGGAGCAGTGCAACAGAAGAGATGTATCACATTGCTGCTCCCAGAGAAAGGATAAAAAGAGAGAGTACACTGCATCAGACACATCAGAGAACTCAGGCTGCTGAACTCCCCAGGCAGCGGTGGAGTTTCAGTCAGAGTGCACAACAGGCCACCATACACAGTCTGGAGGAGAACAAGCTTCATTAATCTCAGAGTTCTTTACACTTGCCTATTAGCAATGCAAAAGCACAGCATGAGTATTTGCAGAAAGGCTGCACCTGAGAGACCTTGTTGTGATGTGCATGGCTTCTTCAGGGCAAGATACAGTCCAAGCGGCCATCCTCGGCTTAGGCAACTTCAAATCCAGGAGAGAGGCAGAGATGGACAACAAGAACAGTGTCAGTTTTCTCAGCTAAACCAACTTAGCCCTTTTCAGCGCATTCCACCAACTCTGCCTTTGTATCAGATCAGCACAAAGGCTGCGCTTTACTGACTGCATGGTTTTGTTTACAGATAGTGCAATGCAATGATCCTCAGGCAGTCTGCTCACTACAGCGCATGGTCCCGCTTCTCCTGTGCAGCACAGAACATTGGGTTTTGCTTCAGACATCATGGCATGTAACTCAGTGTTGCGGACACCAGGATCACAGATCATGGCTGTGCCAAATGAACAAAAGCAAGACCTGCCAACACTGTGGCAGTTTATGGTGGTATGTTGAGCACAACCTGTTTCCTATTTACTGATCATGAGGCAGCTCTAGTGATCCCACTACATTTAATTGTGCCATCACATTTCCTTCTTTGGACATGTCCAAGTGTACCTGTGACAGGCTGGTCTAGCCATTTCAGGGTATAGATGTCAGTGGAAGGAAACTGAGATGTGGGAAATGCTCTCTGAGACACATTTTATGGGCTGGGAGGTAGGAGAGAATCTCTAATTTACTATATCCAGTCTATGATTGCTCACAGCCAGAGTGCCTTGTGCCTGGGGAGAAAGCCACCTTCTTTTGGCTGGTAACTCTCATGATGGGCTCCGGCAAGCTACAGACTATGCTTATGCAAAGGCAAAGCCTCTGAAGTGATGCACCAGATGGGTTACAAAAGCCCTCCCTTTCCAAAACAAGGTCAGGCATTTACATACCTCTCAGATTCAGTTTGTTCTTCCAGAATGCTCAGAGGTGTCTCCCATCTTTCAGACTCATGCTCTTTCTTAGTGCTACATATGCACACATAGATGTGCATACATATATACAGGTAAATGTACACATACATATTCATATCTCACACATGTATATTTTAAACACTGAAAGAGAAAGGGAAATCAGCTGACTTGTTCTCCATTGGGGAGAATGCTGCAATTTCAACAATACTGATCAATAATCACCTAAAAATGTACAACAGCCCTAGGCTTTGCTGCTTTTCTGCTATATGCTTTGAATCAGCTGTTTGCTGCTTTTTTTCTCCCTGCCATCTTTTCCCCCTGCATATTTTGCTAGCATAGAGTGGGGGCAAACTGGTTGTTGTGCATGGCAGTGTACTGACATCCTTAGCAGCATGCTGCTCGCTGTTTTACAGTGGAAAGGACCCAGCCCTAGGAAGGTAGGTCCAGCTTGTCCGTGGATTTTCTGTGTGTTTTGATGAGCTTTTAGGGACTGGCAACTCATCTGATCTGTCTACCAGCTGTCTGAAGTCATCCTATCTTCTGGAATCTCCAGGGGTTAGAGATGGTGTTCTACATATAGGACCTTAGAGTATCTCAGGTTTGCAGGGTCTTCTGAAGGTCTCCGTTCTGACCTTCCACTGGCTCAGTGCTCTGTGCTTCAGCCCTGCAAGCAACTTGGTGACCTCCACTGGGTACACTCCAGTTTGTTTCTCTGTCTCTTGTACTGGGGACACCCAAACTAGGCAGGATCTCACCAGTCTCAAGTAGAGGAGACTATAATCACTAATATCACTCTAATCGCTCTAATCACTCCACACTGCTCCCTGCACTCTTTGCTTATACAGTTTATCCGTCCTGTGTTGCAGAGTCACAAGCTGACTGCTGGTTAGCTACCTCACACACTTCACAAGATAGGGTCATTCTGCCCCAGAGGTATAACTTCACATTTACTTCCATTGACCTTCACAATGTTTGCATCAGTCCATTTCTCCAGCCTGCTCAGGTCCCTCAGAAAGGCAGCTCTGCTCTCCGGCGTACTGCCCTTCCAACCTCTCATCTTCCACAAACCTGCTGCATGGCCCACAGCAACTAATTTTCCATGTGCAAACCAAAGAAAAAAGACAAAAAAAGCATGTGGGCTAACACTGTTTTTGCAGGTGCTCTCCCAGAAGAAGTAGCAACTCTGTTCTTTGAATTTTCCCAAAACTGAAGGACTATTTCAACACCCAGGAGATTGCAATTGACTCACATTTACAACTGGAGCTACGTTTTTTTGTCCTAGAAATGGTTTATCCGTTATGTTTTAAGAAGACATTCTATAGTCCTGGCATATTCATTATTTTCTATTCATTTCAGACATACTCAAGGCAAGACTGATCACAGCAAATAAATAAATGCTCAAATAAGCAAATGCACACTTTTTAAAAAAAAAGACATTAATGAAGCAACAGCTTGTATTCTTACTAAATTGCTTTGGTTATGAGCAGCTTAAAAGCTGTGAGAGAATAACCTCACCAAGGAAGTGAGCCATCTTGGACACCAGAAAGAACACAGATAAAATTGATACAGACATAAAATACTGCTAAAATGCTGCTAAAAATATAGTCAGCAAAAATATGGGGGGGAGGGGTCAAAGAGCCACTCTCAGAGGTCTCAGAGCTCTCTAAAGCACACATAGTCCTCAATCACTTCCTTAGGTCACTACAAGCAGGTTCAGGAGTGCCCCCAGCTGTGACTAGCAGAGGTAGACTAGTCAAACAAAAATCTCACATGGGAAATTAAAATAAAATGGTCTGTAGAAAAATCGACCCCATTCCCACTGTCTAGGTGGTCCATCCCTGTTGAAAAATTGAGTATGAACTACCGCATCACTCTTTTTCCTCAGGATCTTCCAGCATGCATGCTTAAAGAACGAGTCTACCAGCACCCCTGTGGGAAGGATGATTCCAGGAACTTTCACAGAATCATAAAATTGTTTAGGCTGGAAAAGACCTCTAAGATCATTGACACCAATTGAACCCAGCACTGCTCATTCTACCACTAAACCGTATACCATCTACACATCTTTTAAATACCTCCAGTGTTGGTGACTCCACCACTTCCCGGAGTTGCCTGTTCCAATTCTTGACAACCTTTTTGATGAAGAAATCTTTCATAATGTGCAATCTAAACCTTCCTTCCCACAACTTTTGAGACTGTTTCCTTTGTCCTGTCACTTGTTACTTGGGAGAAGAGACTGACACCCACTTATCACAACCTCTTTTCAAGTAGTTGTAGAGAGCAATAGACCATCCCCAAGACTCTGTTCTTCCAGGCTGAATACTCACAATTACTCCTCTTAATAACTGTCCTCCAGATCCCTCACTAGCTTTGTGGCCTTTTCTGGACTCGCTCCAGCACCTCAATGTGTTTGTTGCAGTGAGGGGGCCCAGAAATGGCCACAGTACTTGAGGTGCAGCCTCATCAGTGCTAAGTACTGGGAATGGCCACTGCTCTGGTCCTGCTGGCCACACTATTGCTGATACAAACCAGGATGCCCTTGGCCTTCTTGGCCACCTGGGCACACTGCCAGCTCATGTTGAGCCAGCTGTCGACCAGCATCCCCAGGTCCTTTTCCCAACAGGTGGCTTTCCAGCCACTTTTGCCCCCAGCCTGTAGCATTCTACGAGGCTGTCATGACCCAAGGATCTGACACTTTGAATCTCAAACCACTCTTCCTTGACCATTGGTCCAGCCTGCCCAGGCTTTACAGAGCCTTCTACTCTCCAGTAGATCAACACTCCTGCCCAACTTGGTGCCATCTGTGAACGTACTGAGGGTGCACTCCATCCCTTCATCCACGTCATAGTTAAAGATATTAAACAGAACTGAGCCCTCGGGAGCACCACCTATGACCATCTGGTAGTTGGATACAACACTGTTCACCATGACACTCTGAGCCTTTCTGTCACTCCTATTGTTTTCTACTCTTCTGTGAAATTCAGATGGGGTTAATCTGTTGGGTTTCAGTCAGAAGGTTGGGAATGCCAAGTCCCAGTTTCCGGTGCTCCTGACGAGAGGTCCCAGGGTTGATTGGCTCCAGAAGTCCCTAGAAACTCCCATGACACAGGTATGCAAGAAACAAATATTGTTGATACCCAATGGCAAATTGCAAAACTGAACCATGAAATAACCAAAACCATCTCATGAATTTTGAACACACTTTTATGCAAGAGAACAAGAACTTTTAAGATGACACCGAACAGTGGCAGTTCTGAAAACAGTCAGATAAGCAGAAGCTGCAGAAAACAGTCATATCTGAATATAATTAGGTGACCTGAGTATTGAGAATATTGATTAGCATTAAATCTGGTATCAGACTGGGGTACTGCAAATTCTTGTTATGCCCCTTTCCCTCTTCACATCAAAACGTAGTAGACCCTCAGTAATCACAAAAAAAAAAAAAAGAGAGAGAGAAAGAGACATTAAAATGCAGGCGGTCCTTGGTTTCCTTGGTTTAGCAAATTGCTCAATAAACTTCTACATATTCAGGTAGAGCGATGGGTATACATATTGTGGCAAGGCTCCTTTCCATTCTGGAGGGCCAGCAAACACCTTGGTAAGTCACTCTCCATCATAATACCTAGACCTCTAGAGAGTTGCTCCCACCCTCAGTGTTAGACACAAATTTATCTTCTTCTCCCATTTCTTCATATTTTTGTAGGATTCTGGAAAGGAACTGAATTTAGTCTACCTAATACAACATGTCCTTCCTTTATTATTTCATTTGATTAATTAGTTCAATTGACCATGTCAGGATCCTTGCTTGTGAACCCTTACCAGTAACTTGCAAGCAGCCTTGGCCTGTTGAATCCTCAAATAAAAAAAGCCCAAGCAACCTTCTGTTGATTTAAGGATCTGGGATAAAATAAACCCCCTTGCTGGCCTTCAGAGATCTGAGGATCCGGGTGCAGCCAGGATTTGTTTCTGATTATTACCAATTCAGCACTATGAGTTTGGTCATGTTCAATAAGAATTTTCACAACCACATGTTCACAAATAATTTACTTATAAGTAATAAGTAAATTACTTATTTATAGTATATAAGTATATAAGTAATTTACTTATACTATAGGTCTGTCTGAGCTCAATGAGAACTTGCACATTCCAGATATACAAATAGCGTAGCTTATTGAAGCAAAAAGAAAGCATGTCCAGGATTGCTGATGATAAATGCACTAACTACAGTGTGTGAATATGTGTCAGGACAGAAGGTACAGTAACAGAGATCTATTAGAAGACAGATTAAAATATTTCTGAATCTGCTGCAATGCAGTTGGAGGCACAAAATCTCATTTAAAGGTATCCCTTCAGTGGAGGAGGTGAGACTTAGGCCTTTGACCAATCTCAAGCAAGTAGAGGTGTTTTTCTCCCTTTCATTTTCTTTCTTTTTTTTTTTTCACTTATATTTTTCTTTGCCATGAAACCCCCCCTTCTTTTATACAATAATTTTGGCCCTTCCCAAAGAGGTGGAGCAATCATATGTCATAAGTAGGCTGTTGGTTCTATTATTTAACTTCCACAAATTTCCCCATAACTACATCCCAAGTTTGAAGGGGAGGACCTAGCCCTGCCAGCAGGGGCCTGAGAGTGATCTGTGTGGGGAAAAAGGAGGCTCTAAGCTGAATAACCTTTGGTTATCCTTCTCCTCTATTCTTCTCGTTCCCTCTTCTCCCTTCACAGAGGCTCCTTCCACACAGAGCAAAAACCAGAAGCCCAGAGAAACAAGACTTCAGTGCCGGCAGATGGGGCTCATGCTGGACACAGCTGGGACCTCATGGCAGGGAGGACACTGTGGAGCTGCTCCACACTGCTGCTTTCAGGCAAGAAGCTACAGGCATCAAGACACACGCTCCCACTGTGCAGCCCATGCTGCCCAAGCCCTTGGCTCCCATACAGTCCTTACATCAAACTTCCTTTGAAGGTTAGACACAGTGCCCTCAGCTGATCCAGCTCTGGAACAGACAATAGCCTTTTTTATGCCATTGGGATGTCATCATACCTTACACTGTAAATTCTTGCAAAGAATTGCTAAGTTCTCATGTTGTTCAGGTGCTAGTACATCATTCTTAGAGCTGAGTTGAAGGCAGATACAGAGCCTGTATCTCTGGGACCTGTGCTGCTGCAGAATACTGAACTCCTCTTGGACTTATTCAGGGGCTACAAGGGCAGAAAGCTTACTTTCTTCTAACTCCTGAGCAGTAAATAGAAAGAAATCAGTGCCTTCAGAGGGAAATTCAGAGTAATAGATTAATGCTTGGAATTACTCTGAATTACATGTTGGCTGTGATTCTCTGATGGCTAGAGAGGAAGCCTTGGGAGACAAGTCTGCAGTACCATCAAGACGCTTACTCTCATTTCTTATGACCTGTGCTGTCTTTCCTGAGTCCCATGCCCAGGTGCATTTTCAAACTTCTTTTCCTACAACAGATGTCTGGGTCTTCCTATTCCAGACATTTCTGCAGCTCAAAGTTGCCTTTGCAGAACTGAAGTTATCTGGAGATTAGTAGGAGCAACTGGTAAGGAACCCATTCCCAAATTCCCATGCCAAAGTGCTGCTGGAATCCTGAGGGAAGCAGTGAAGTGCCATTATCAGTTGTTATCTTCGAGGAATTGTCAGCTGGGAGATCTTAAGAAGATTCCTTTGGCCAAAGGCACCCTGTAGGTGCTGCTGTACTGACCCTTCATTTAGTTCTGCATCAAAACATAATAAGAGGAATGAGAATTTGGGAAGGACTCAGTGACATAACAAAGTGGAGGGAGTACCTTCCCAGAACTGAGCTGCAGGCTTATAACTATGGCCTAAGCATGTTTTGAGATTGCATTCTCATTTTCTTTAGCACAGGCTTAAGCTCTTCCAGGGGAGATTTAGGTTAAATATTAGGAAGAAATTTTTTACAGAGAGAGTAATCAGGCATTGGAATGGCCTGCCCAGAATGGTGGGGGATTCACCGTCCCTGGAGGCTTTAAGATGAGACTGGATGTGGCACTTAGTGCCATGATCTAGCAATCACAGTGGTGTTGGATCAAGGGTTGGGCTTGATGATCTCAGAGGTCTCTTCCAACCAGGGTGATTCTATGATTCTCTTGAAAATCCATTTCCTGTCATTTCCATTTCACCCCAGCACAAATTACCTTCTCTTCATTCCTTCTTGGCTTTCCTAACCAAAGACACTGTTGGCCAGCTAATTCCTCTGGAATTTGCCATTTGCTAACTGATCTGATTAGAGTTAGTTACTAATTATTTGTATTACTACAACCCTGATGTTAGAGGCACCATGGGAATATAATTTAATTACAGCATAATATCAATCAGATGCATAAATTAAAATGTTCGTATTTGAATACAAATCTATTTTCTACTTTCAGTTGTATTATCTGCCAGGCTTGGAGGAGAAAAAAGCTGTTTCTCCAGGGTCTTGTGCAGTGTGAGTTGGGCAATTCTCCCAAATCAGGCTGAGGCTCACAGTTGAAAGCATGGGGCTCACAGTTCCCAGGTGTGGTTACTTTTAAGAAGAATTCTTTCTGGAAGGGTTTTTAACAAGAGAAGCTGTGATTGAACACCATTGAAGTTCCACAATGTCTAGCATCCTTTGATGAGTTTAATGAGTTTAACTATGTGGTCTATAAAGAGCCACCTCTTTGTGCCAACTGTGACGTAAACCACAGCTGGGCCTTTTGCTTCAAGTAGAAATGCAAGCCAGTCCCTTCATGGCCTCTGATATGTCAAAAAATAACAAGCCTCAAGGAAGCTAAATCTTCTCATGTGCTTTTAAGCGGGAACAGTTCAGCACGGGGAGGAGAAAATGTGAGAAGAGTCAGAGGTCAATGTCTTATCAATTGATATATAAAAATCTACTGAGTTTCTTCAGCTGGATGATTTCCATCATCTTCTACAGTAAGAGTCTTTCTTACAACTCTTACTACAGTGACAAAGCACTAAAGAAACCACACAAATTGAAATCACTGGTGAAGAAGAAGGATGCAGGAAGGTAAATGTTTTATTTTGAAAGAAATCCATTTTTGATCTCCTATTAAAATAGTGAATAAAAAAAAACAGGGAAAATTTGTATCAAACACAACACTTGGTTTCAGCTGTGAGCTGGTAATTGTGTTGTATGTTTTGGCATGTTTTGCTGTGAAAGATTTTTAAATTAAAACTGGCTTCCAACTCCTCTAGAAATGTTTTTTGGCTTATTTTGATGCCAGCAAACCTGAAATGGTATTGGATACATATGCTTCCCATTATAAGTTATCTGGCAGAAGTGGCCCCATTTGACTAAGGTCCCGAGCCATCCTGTTTCTGTGGGAGCCCTTGGCACAAGGCTGCCTGTCCACCCAGTGATGTTTGGACCATCAGGTGGGTCCTGCAGGGGTTGTTTGTCATGCAGAAACTCAGAACAGGCGCTTCCAGGCTCTTTTGGCTTACAGCTTGCTCCCACTACTGGGACTTGAGAAAAGCCAAATATGCATCTGTTACAGTTTAGCTAAATGAGTGTTTTGTTGCTGTTGAATTTTTTCATATCATCATGTGGTTTTGGAGGGCACGTGGAACACGCACAGGGCGAGAGCGGGAAGGGATGCGGGGAGGGATGTGGGGAGGGATGCGGGGAGGTTGCGACGGGAAGTGCCACGAGAGTTTAGGGGGATAAAATTTGCTGGCACTACAGGAATTCGCTCTCTGGTTCGTGGGGCTGGAAGTCGGAGGGAGTCGCCGACTGCTGTGCCCTCGGAGCTCCCCTGCGCTCCAGCTTCGCGAATCCCGTGCCAGGCAGGGATTCTCCCGTTCGCCACGGCAGCCGTGTTGGAAGGAATTAGGGAATTCCCCTTTCGGGACGGCCACGCTGCCCCCTCGCTGCTCAGCCCGCACCCAGGGCTACCCCCGGCTCTGCGCGGGACCTCCATCAGGGCTGCAATGCCATCTCACTGGCACAGAACTGAGACAGGCAGCGGGTTTTCCATTTGCTGCAGCTGCCTGGTTGGAAGGAACCTGGGAATTCCCCCTTCCCCTTTGGTGCATTGTGAGTGGTCCCAGCCCTGCCGCCTCCTCGCTGCCCACTGCCATGGATACACTGTCTTGGAGCCCTGCCTGCCCACTGCCACCACCACTGCATTAATCTTTCTATTTCATTCAGATGCCTTGTAATGTCACCAAAATTAATAATTTAGTGGGAGGGAAATAAATGAAGAAGAAGCGGAGGGTCGGAGGTCCCACCTCCTGGAACATATTGTCAGTAAACAGACAGCATCCAACAGCTTATCTGTCTCACCACCATCAGAAGTCTACCAGAAGTTACCACGCAACCTTCTGCCATGCAGCAAAAGTGAAGCTGTGGCCAAACATAACCTTTGAAACACCAGCCACTCCACAAATCTTGCATCCACCTCCCAGCCACACCTGGGCAGAAGCAGCAGTCTTCTCCCAGAGTTTCTCATGTGTGACTCACTTCCATCATGTGACTCGTTATTTTGGTGGTCATTCAGAAGATACCATTTTGCATATGTTTTTGATTACCAAGCTCTAGGCAGGCACTCTTCCTTATAAGCACTAAATCTCTTCTGACAATTCTCTTTTCTCCAGGAAGCCACCAGAATTGAGGTCCCTCAAGATTTAGCTATTCCATCCTTGCTCAGGTTCAGCACTGCAGCCAAAGCTGGTGGCTATAAGAAATTTCCCAGCAGTATTGTTTGCCTGAGAGAGGTGCTCAGGCTGCTTAAGTGGCATTAAAGGTACTGAACAGATGAGGGTGCAAGTGGAAGTCCCTTGAACACTGATTTGCACGTAGTCTGCAACAACTCCTTGAGCAAGGCTGCTCTTCTTGGATTAGCATTGAAGCCCATCTGGAGTAAGGCGGCCAAGCAGCCATCACCCCCAGGTGAGTGGGACAGTCCAGTGGTTCCCTTTCTAATCACACTCTTTTTGGACCCAAACCCGCAAGTCAAAGCAACAGCTAAAGCAGATTCCCAGCTTCTCATGGGAACAGAGCAAATACTTTGCAGAACTCTGGCCCCATCTACACATAGCCTGCTGAGAAATTGTGAAAATCATCCCTTTAAAAGCATTTCCAGCAACTGTTCACTTAGGGAGTTATCCGATCTGCATAACCATATGAATATCAATTTACTTCTATTTTACATTGCACTGTTCCTGTGTGTTGATGAAAGCAGCTATGGAACAATAGCAGGTAATGAATATATTGAACTGAGCAGAAGATATATCTGGAATGTATAACTGGATACTGCTCTGAATGTTCAATTTTTCCGCACAAGTGTGGGAGTGCAGTGTGCATTCACCACATACAATAGAACTAATACCAAGAATTGTCTGTTTGCAACATTTGTTGCCTCTGGAGAATTCAAAAATTGAGTGAAAGGAAACGTACTTTTGTTTGTAGAGCGTCAGCTGTATCCTTATGAATTTCAAACACACAGATGCAGGCAGGATCTGAAACATCAGCATCTCCTGCCTCTTTCTCTACCTTATTCCTTTCTTCAGAATTCATTTTTTTTTCTCTCGTCCTTTGTTATTTTGATTTTTTTCCACTGTTGTTCGTGTGGGTTGCGTGAACAAGAATGCTTTGAGTGTACCACTATGGAGTTGGGATAGGCAAACACTCAAACCATGAAACCTGTAGGATAGAAGTGCCTGGTAAATAGTAGTTTCAACCATGATACCTTCTTTTTTTTGCTTTTCAGTTTTGTGGGGAGTTTTTTAATAACAAGATTTTAATCCTTTGTACAAACAAACAAACCACCAAAACAAAGCATAGAAAAAATGGATCCCTCTGTTATGAAAGTAGAGTATTCCCTGAGCAGTTTCCACTTAGCTGGAAAGCCTTTTGCCACTGAGCAGTATCTGTCCTACTCATCCAGAGAGCTCATGCCTTGGGTTTACCCTGTTGTTCTTGGGTTCCATTGGGCCATTCAAGCACAGCACTGCAGAAAGGGATCCATTGCTGCCATCTGTCATTGACTTCATGTGGTGGTTGGACCCTGGAGAAACGCCTGGTGTCCAGCAAAACTGCTTCAAGGTCTTTGTCCCCCCCCACCCTTTTCGACGTCCAGAAAAATAGCTAGGAATTCATAACTAGAGGTAACAACCAAAAGAGGAGCTTTGATTAATACCACGGGCAAAGCAGAATAATGCTTATATTTATTACTAACAAACTAAGAACTAAAAATAAGAAATAAAAACAGGTTAGAAACACCTTTCCACCACCACCTCTTGGTCTGTCCATGCTCCCCTCCTTCCCTGCAGTGTTGCAGGGGACAGGGAATGGAAGGTTTACAGTCAGTTGTTGTTGGGTCAGCCATTCGCAGATCTAAGTCCAAAACTCAAGCAACAGTTCTGTCTCAGGGGGTTTTCCTGTGGGCTGCAAAGAGGACAGCTCGCTTCACCACAGTCGCCACCACAGTCACAGAGGAACCCCAACTCTGAGTCCTTCCCCTGCGCTCCATGGGGTCCCCCCACAAGACAGATCCTCTGCTCTCTTGTGGGTCATTCCATGGGGTGCAGTCTCTTATGAAAAGTTGCCTGTACCTGCTTAACATGGGCTTCTTCCTCCGTGGGTCTTGGCTGCAAATCTTTTGCAGGACTCCACTTCATCTTGGGGCCTCCCATGAGGTAACAGCTTCTTTCATGCATCCTCCTGCTCTGGCAGGGGGGGTCTTTGCACCCCAATGGATCCCATGGTCTTTGAGGGGGCAGCTCGTAATCACCATGGTCATCACCATGGTAATCAGAGAAATATAGCTTTAAGTCCTTTCCCTGATCCGTGGGGTCCCTCCCCTTTTTTCTCTTCCTGCACTGACCTTGATGTCTGCATTGTGATGTTGTTAATCCATGGCTGCCAATTTCCAACTGAGCAACAAATCCTCCATTCTTAAATATGTTTTCACTCAGGGAGGTAACTTAACGGTTCAAAAGCAGGAAGTTTTCCTTGGAGCTGACCCTCATTGGCTCTGCTCTATAGGATAGAGGGAAACTTCTAGCAGCTTCTAACAGAAGCTGTTCTTCCTCTTATAAAAAAAAAAACCTAATCAGAGAAACCCACAACCCTTAAGGATGGAGGATGTGCAGGCTCCATTTACTGCGCCTTGCCTCCTGTGAGACAGAGGTGGGGAGAAACTTATTTGGGGGAGCAATACATGCCAATCTAACTGAAATAAGAAACTATTCTTTTTGCCTGTGGGTTTGGATATGCTCACTTAAGAACCCAAGGTATCAATAATTAGGAAAAGCAAACAAGCAAGGAAGCTTAAGATGACAATGTAATAATGGCGAGTCTAGGAATTTTGAATAAACTACCTAGTACCAGAAGAGGGACAACTGTCTTAATCTTCAACCGTCAGCTCTGTGTGGGAAACTGCAGGATGCTTCTGAGGATCCTTATATCCTGAATACTGTGAATTCCAAAGCTAAACCAGCCCACACTTGCAGAAGACTCTGAAATACTCAGTTTTGAACATTGTGTTGAGTGATTTTACTCTCTAAGATAATGGCTACTCATCCAAACACTATTTTGTAAACATCCAGTCATAGGAGTCAATCTTCTTAATTCCTAGGATACATAAGTTTGTTAGAATATGATAACGCTACAGAGACGTTAAATTTTTCTCTTGAAATAGTCACATTTTCTGTGTATATATGTACATATACATGCATGTGTTTTTAGCTAATGAAACAGTAAGTTTAAAACTTCAGCTAACAGCATTTAATGGTTTTGTGTGGAGACAAAGGTTTTCAGCTTCTGTTAATTATCATATGACTCTGATGGAGCAGTTTAGCTGAAAACCTAAACCAAAAAATGGCTTTTCATTTTCTAACTTAATTTCAAGCTACAATTTTATCTCCCTTGGTAGGGTCTTTAATTTTATTTTTAAATGCTATGAAAGTATTAAGAACTCATGTTTTTCAAACTTTTTGGCTGAAAAAGTTCATGAGACAAGGAGGTTCTGTTTTATCCTGAGTCTGTCAAGCTTTGCTTCTTGAAAGTAAAAAAACAATAAAACACACAGGGAAATGAAGTTATTGAGGATAAAGTCTGAAGTGAAGATGAATGGGCAGCAGATGCCAAATAAAATAAGCAGAGTATGACAAAGGTACAGTCAAGTTGCCTTCTACAGACCTTTTAAATTAATAAGAAAGAGAAGTTTTTCATCCTTATCTATTTCTTTTCTGTCATCTACATGGTGTTCTATTGTGCCTGAAGGTTATCCTTCTCAAATCTTCCAAAACAATATATTTACCTAACTTCCACTCAGCTTTCTCCAACCTTGGAGCTGCCAAGTAATCCTGTCCTCCGCATTAGATAATTCTTCAAGGTTTAAATATCTGAAATAGTACACTTCATCTAGATTTTGTTGCAAAACTTCAAATTGCCTGAAAATCTGTAACACTCCCTGGTATCTTAGATCAGTAGACAGGAGCATGGACAGAAGGCAGGATCTGAATGCTTGGTGCTGTGGTTGTTTAGTAGACAGATGATTTGCTGCAGAACACAAGGGCCAAATGGAGTGGACTCAGGCACGAGGTGAGGTGGTGGGAATATCTTTGATAACATAGCTCGGAGGAATCCTGCCAGTTTTCACCCTAGTTCTGACAGCTACCTTATGTGGGCACAGCAAGGAGCAGACCTGTGTCAGAGTCACTAAAGCAGACAAAACACGTAATAAAGAAGACATTAGCTACTGTGCAACAGCAGCCGTTTAAAGAACCGTGGATGATGAGGAGCATTTCCAAGAAAGGACAATCTCCAGATTTGCTTTCATATGTTGGTAGATATCCTATAAGTACTATAGACATCTGGATATCTATATAGATCTGGATATCAATATAAAACAGACTGCTGCAGGCTTCCCCACACTGCCTGAGGGCTCAAGAGAAAAGTTATATCCCCTGTGGTGGTGACACCCAGCTCTGATGCACTTGGCAACCAGAGCTGTCTGAAGACAGGCATGAAGCATTTAACATCAGGGATTACTAGTGATTCGAAGAGACAGTTAAAATAAAAAGGGTCAGTCAAGGAATTTTAATTCACCTGCAGCTCTGTTCTCTAAATTTGTCTGGAGAAAGGTGGTGAAAGTTGCAGTTTCTATGGTCCAGAAGATGAATAAAAAGTATTTCTGAGGTTGTAGGTAGGTAGTTTCAGACATGCTAGTCCCAAACACTCTGTTGCACTCCTTCCAGCTCTGCTCTTCCCACAGGGCAGGTTTCTGCTTGGTTAGAGATCACAAGCCAGGGCCAGAGAAGAAACCTGGATGTAGATGGGTATGTGACAGGGTTAACTGGCCAGAGCCCCTGTTGATCTGTGATTTCCAGTAATATTCGCAAAGAATGAAAATGGATTTTAAAGTCCTGGGCTGAGTCATCAGCCTCAAACCATGGCACTGCTGTTCCCATGGGAGTGGAACACAGCTGGTCCCTTGAGGACAGCTGCCTCAAATTCAGCTGATCTTGGTGTCATGTTATCCTGTCATGTGTCCTCTAGCTCTGTTATTTGTGGCTGCTGCCCAAGTTATGAAATACAAGTCACTAAAACCACGCTCAGCATCATCAGTGTAAACTACTTGACCATAATTTAGACCGTGTTCATCAGAGGTGAAGAGCAATCCAGCACTGTTAGGTCATGTCTCACCCTGCAGTCAGGGTGTCTTCTGAAGTCAGGTGACTTTCCTTGCTCCCAGCCTTTCCCTACAGCCCGTAGGAAGCTTTGCTGCTTCTCAGCCTCTTGTGACATCTCATATTTGCTGAATAAGACTAATTGGGAAAGAATCTGCACTGACTTCTATCACACCACATCCAACCAAGGATCAGTCTCTGGCTGATGAAGGATAAGCCACTCATCACTCCTCACCTGTGAGAAGAGGCATCTGTGTGGCACAAACCCTTCTCATTCCTCCAGGTCAAATGGGCAAGGCTGTCTGTAGGAGGAAGACCCTCTCCATCTAATGTGTTTCTATCTCTGTAAGTTGGCTGGACCTCAGCATTCAGGTCTGACACAGCTCACCTGCTCAAGTCACCCATGAAGTTGAGTAGCAAAATCATTTGAGTCCAGCATGAACACCAGGTCCAGTTTCCAGCCTAGCACTGCTGCAACATGCTGCCCTCTAATGTCCCCTCTGCTCTGAGCCTTACTGCTTCCCTAATCTGTGTATTCAGTAGCCCACTGGCAATGAGAAAAGGTTATAACAAACAAGATCATTCCATTAAATAAAATGCATAAAAACTGACCTCCTTTTGGAAAACAAACAAACAAAAACTCACCAAAACAAAAGACCAGAAATATAAATTTCTTCTATAGAAGGCAGCTGTCCCTGGTCAATCTTCTGCATGTACTTCCCCCACAGCACCTTTTCCTCTCCCCTGCTTAAAAGATGAACTGCACTGCAAGCCACACATCTGATTGCAGGGGACTGCAGACAGTGACCATAAGGAACGTGAGAAGCTGCTCCACTGCAAAAGCTGCACATAGCATCAGTATCTGAGTTCCCACATCCAAGTATATCAGTCTTCATCTTTATAAAAACTGCCAGTACAATGAAGAAGAAAATCTCTCTGCTCAGCCCTAGAAGGCATTATCACAATGTCTTCTTTTTATGTAGCTTGGGCAGTAACCCAAAAGCAGAACATCACAAGTGTACAAAGCAGCACATTAGAACAGGCCAGATTCACCAGGGATTTCTAGGGAAAGATGGGGGAAAAAACATGGTCACAGGTGTCATGTGAAAGGTGGGTCTTCAGACTTTTGCCTGTCAGTGTCCCTGGGAAAGTCGAGACCCTTATGTCCAACAGTCTGTCAGCATCTCATAAGGAGACCCTTCACCAACAGATTCACAAAATCAGAGAGTACTTCAACCACCATTGTTAGGGAGGACTCAACAGAGTGAAAACCCTTCAGTGAGTCCTCCCAAGGTGTCATCCGCTGCCACCTACTGAAAGGACTCATTTTCACAATTTATGGAATAACACTCTTTTATTGACACAGATTGTGACAGATTAATAAGGTTCAAAGGTTGTTTGTGATAGTTTCTAACTGCAAAAATATGTCTTAAAGCATTCTGCTGATACATGTGTTAAGCAAGCACAAGATCAAATACAAAGTAGTCTACTAATATGCTATGGGGTAAGCACAAACAAAAGCTCTAGTCCTAAAAGCAGCGGTTAATGAATGTAGAGTATAATTCTCACCCAAGGCATCCCTGTGGGAAGAGAAGTTGGACTCAGCAGTTTCAGTGGAGGTCTTCTTCAGCATTTCCCCTATCTCCAACTTACTTTTATACTATTTTGTTAGGTTTGGATGGAATCTGAGTGACTGTAGTCATAAATAGCTTTTATTTCTGATTGGTGTAAAGTTATCTCACCATACTTAATGGGGGGGAGGGGAGGTGTCATGGCTTTGCACCTGAGAAGGGGGCTTGACATGATTGTTAGCTTCAGCAGCAGAACATCTTGATTGTCCCTTGGCAGACAGATGCTGTACAGTCTGAGTATCTCAGTGTTCCCCCATTCTGCTGGGGTTTGAATGGAGAGGGGCCATGCAGTCTCCACTTCGTTCCACACTCTGTTCTGTTTCTCTGAGCAGATATTTATCGTTGTATTGGGGAGCATGTCAGCCTCAGTTCCTCCAGGGAGTTGCAGCTGCTTTTTACCTTAGAATTCTGAATCTCCTCTAGATTTAAGCCTATCCGTCATCTCACAACAGGGAAACAATGAAGTCTACAGAGTAGCAGAGTGGTATATAAAGTCACCACACCTCCCTATGCTCCTTATCAAAGCTGCCTTGGATCAGAGAGGTGGACAGTCTGCACTTAACCACTTTTGAACATGCTGTCATCTTCCCTGTGCTGTTTTATTACCTAGCAGGCAGGGAGGAAGCAGATTACCTGTGAGGCATTACAAAAGCTAATCTTTATTGACAGCTCTTAGGAAGTCTCTTTAAGGCTTGCTTCCCAGTGTCACTGCTAATGTGTTAGACTCAGCTTTATTCTGAACTGGTAACAAAGATAAAGATAGCAAGAAGCAGTATTTAATGCCCTGGTTTCCATCAAAGTGAGCACCTTCATCTGGGTTTTTCTGGTTCACCAAATTCAGGAGATGAGGGACAGCTATGAAGAGTTGTCACATGCATTGTCTGTGCTGCACTAGCCATCCAACGTCCCCATCCAGCTCAAAGCACCTGGGTTCTCAGTGCTATAAAAATAAATTTCCCACAAAAAGCCCTAACTGGTTTCAGTTCTGTTCCTCTCCATTTTTGGTCAGCGTGAAAGAGATCAGTCCATGATTCCCCTGCCTAGCTAAGCCAGTTTAATGATGCATCCAATTGTCTTTCTGAGTCTCAGTTTGTAGGTTACTTGATAAAAATCTTGCCTTCAGTTCACAGAGCAAGAATGACAAGTAATGGATATTGAATGATAACCCTGCACCAGTACCTCCCAGGGCTGTTGCAAGAAAACCACCAGCCCCGTGGGCTGGGAGTGCAATGATGTCTAGGACTCATAAGGGTGGTTACTGTCTAGGGGTTTGGGACTCATTAGGGGATGCAGAGAAAGAGCATTTCCTGCACTGCATCCTGATTCCACGTGTCTTGGTGGGAGGTGCCCTGCGAGTGATTAAGAAAGCACATTCTTGCATCTAGAAGATGCTGTCCTTCAAAACTCCTTTCCCTAAGACCCTTTACTCTTGAAACTGCTTCCCATGGGATCCCTTGCCCCTCTGCTCTGGGGCACAGCTGAGAATCTGGTTTATGAGAAATTACTACTTCTCTCTTCTCAGAGAAGCACAGTCCACCCAGAAGCCTCAGAGGGTAGTAACATCTTGCCAATATTGTAAAAACACAGAGTGAATAACTTCAATTCAGGACAACGTTGAAGAAATCTCCATACAGGTTCCATTCTCTGAAGAATTAAAGAAGGGAATAAATCAAGACAAATCAATAATTTTTTTATGGAAAATGGGCCTTGTCAAATAAACCTGATTTCATTCTGTGATGAGATTACAAATTTGGTTGATAAAGGGAACTGTCCAGATGTAATAGGCTTAGATCTTCAGAGGGTTTTTGACTTAGTATCAAATGACATTTCATTTTAAAAAATTTAAAAAAATTTGTATCAATAAAGCATGAACTAAACAGATTACAAACTGCCTACCTGACAGATACCCAGTCAGGGGAAACCAGCCCTAAACAAGAACAGCCCTAGTGAGGTGACATGAGGAACCAGGACTATGCCCAGAACTGTTTGATGCTTTCAGCTGTGCTCTGGGAATTGATGTAGGTAAAATTGGCCAGTGATGCAAATGCCAGCAGATCAGTAGAGAGTGATACAGTGATACCAAGACATCTGGGTCCCTGAGGGAGTGGAGACCACTCACACGGAATTTGAATATTACGAAGTCATGTATCTAGCAAGGAGAAACTCATGTAACAGAGACTGTACCCCAAAATGGAGGTTACAATGGCCACAGGACTGAATGTGACCTCCCAGCACAAGGATCTGGCAAAAAGACACAATTCTTATCTACCAAAAGACTGCATGCATCTGACTTCTTGTGCTGTGCCAAGGAGACCAATCCTGGGACGCACTGCATTCTTCTGGCACCTGGGGATCAAGAAAGCATGAAAATATCAAAGATAAGAGAGGAAAAATGCTACCTAAACTGTCTAGGGTATGGTACATGGCAAGAGGAGTGCATTAGCAGAGAGGCTCAGACAGTTTGAGCTGCTGAGAGGGTTGTGACAGGCCCTCAACATACACATTCTAATTTCTCTTTTCTCATCCTGATGGACAGCCAAGATGCTGAGCAAAGGCCATATCCACCTATAGCCCCAGGAAGGATTTTTCCAGCCTCCAGGCCATAAGTAGAATGGAAAAAGAACCCTCTTGAAGTAGGTAGCAGAACAGGCTGTAGGGCAGGTAGGGTGGTGTGTGTTTGGGTCATCTTCTAACAGAGTCTGCATGCTTTGATTGCTTGGGATGCTGTTACTCCCTTCTGCTATACAAAAACACAGCTGTGAGGAGACATCCAGCTTCCCACATAGATGGTCCCACTTGTGGAGCCATCTTCTCCATACATATCCATACCTTTGTCTCATTTCTCTTTCCAGCACCTACACTGCAGTCAACATTAGTTATGCAGACCATGTTTTCCAGCAGACACGACAACAGTCTCTGTCTCAGGAAGGCTAAACTGCAGTGGGATGTGCAGAAAAAAACATGCCCCACAGTTCGTATCAGGCATCACCTCTTTATTAGAATCATTGCTTGTGATCAAGAAGTCATCACGCTGGGGCATATGTAGAAAATTTCTCTCCATTATACAGGAGATCAAGAGTATTTATGAAAAAACATTAGAAAGGCCTTATACCTTTACATGTCTCACAGACTGGGATGCAACTGGGGCTTTTTTTTCACCTGGCCAAGGAGAACAAAACTTGTCCTAGCATTCAAAGGCTGAAAGGTTCAGGAGAGAATTTCATCAGGACTGGGAAAGTAACAGGGCTGTTCATTAGTAGGTGTCTGGGCGGGACCTGCCAGAAACTGAATCTTAAATCACACAGTGGAGAAAATTTGCTCAGGATATTTTTCCTGCATATGGGTTAGCAGGGTTGAAATGGCAGTTGTGCAGTAGGATCTGGCAAGCTAAACTTGAATACTTGTAACCTGAAACATAGCATGGCTGAAAGCTTCTTTTTTCCCTACCATTGTAATGTGAACAAGCAGCTGCCCTACAGCCAACCCTTTGCACTTCTTAAATACATGGCACAGGTTTCCCTCAGAAACCTAAAATGTACTGCTCACAACATTAAATCTAGATGTTGTCCTCTACTTTCAACATTCTGATTAAAAATTCATGACAATGGTTACAGTAGAAATTTTGAACACAATGATTGCTGCAGTAATTTCTGGCTCAGTTTGGATACACGAAAGGTTTAAACCATTGTATGGCTTAGTATACTAAATAGGCAGCAGACTCTCCTGCAGGCTGGAATAATTTTTTCACAATTAAAAGCAAAAAGAACATGAAAACGTGGTAAGTACCTCTGAATTCCAATAGCCTTTTAATGTACACTTCTCTTGCAAGTAGACTGCATGTATGAAACATGAATAAATGCACACATTAAAAAATGCATACTTCAGTGATAGAGATTGAGCTTGATTACTTGTTAAAAGACCCCACAAATCTTCCTTGGATGTTTGTCTGTTGACTGGCCTGAGCCAGTCTAAATTTCCAGTTTGAAAGATGCTCATAGAAAGTAAAGAAACTAAAGAAAGAGCTAATTGAGTGTCTTTAGCCATATGAACATCAGGTACAACTAAAAGCAACTGCACTGCAGTGTTTTTCCCTGAAATGGCCCACCATCACCTCCTGAAGGCTCCAGATTAAGTCAAGCTAAAAAATACATTTCTGCTTTTGGTGTTGTTCTTAGCTGGCTGAGGTGGCAGGGGTTGTGCAAAACAACTGTATGAATTAAACTGACTGATGCTCACCTGCAAGCACAAGCTCCTGAGCCATTGCAGATAGATGTCCCTGGCCAGAAACAAGCAGGATCCCTATAGGTCTGAATTGTTATTAATAATGCAGAGAAGTCATCGCACACCAAAAGGGCTCATTAGATCATGATAAAGGCAGTGATGAGAGGAAGCACAGAGACCTCAGAGCTCAGTGTAAATGCTGCATTTTAAATCACTGGAACAAATTAAATTCTAAGAGAAAAATGCTGTAAGGCAGTTGTCCAGGGTGCCCAAGCTGAGGGATTACTTACCATTTTTTTGTTTCAACAAGTAAGATTTCTGAGTGAAGCTAAGGCAAATATTCCTTGGAGAATCTAATTTGTAGTAGACAAGGCTTTTTACTAGTAGACTGGTAAAAAAAAAAAAAAAAGGAGAGCAAGGGGGAGGAGATCAGACCTGCCAGAATGAGATAGTTTCATCCAAATTGAAATTATTGTCATTATAATTAATTAAAAATATTTAATTAAATACACAAGTATATAAAAATTAAGTGTATATATACACATAATTATGTTCTTCTGAATAATCTTTCAAGAAAAATGTAAAACAGTGCACATTAGAAAAGTCCAAGTTGGGAGCAGGGATTGGTAACCTGGGAATAATAAAGACACTGTCTGAGCATGCAGAGATGTTTTTAGAATTGACCCTGGTGAGCGGTGTCAAAGGCAACAAGGGATGTGGTGACCAAGGACATGCTAAAAAAGCAAGGTATGCCTTCTTCACTTTAGTCTTTATTAGTAAGATGAGCTGCAGAAATGCAAGACTCTGGAGACTTAGGGAGAAGTCTGGGACAAGGTAGAACAGGATCAGGTCAGGGAATACCTAAAGAAACTGTACACACAAAAGGTCATGTGCCCTTGTAGGATGCTCTCATTAGTGCTAAGAGAGTTGGTTAATATAGTTTTTTGATCAATCACAATTACCTTTAAACAAGCATGGTGATTATAAGAGGTTCTTAAGGACTGGAAGAAAGCAAACATCACTCTGATGTTCAAAAAATCAAGAAGGATCCAGGAAACTACAGGCTGGTCAGCCTCACCTTAGGGTTGATTCAGGCACCAGAGTGGCTATTCCCCTATAGCCTTGGAAAGAATATCGTTGGAGAAGGTATACTCTGCATCCTGTGAGGAGCACCACAGGTAACAATACTGCAGTCCATGAAGGGCAAACACTGGAGCAGGTGGATAGTCCCTGAAGCAACTGCAGTCTGTGGAGATCCCATCTGGAGAGGGTTCTCCTGCCAGAAACTGTGGCCCATGGAGGAGCCCACACTGGAGCCCATACAGCAGCAGCAGAAAAGCTTGAAGAGTGGATGGTAGAGCAGAGCTTCCCCATTCCCCATCCCTCCTGCACTGCTTTCGGAAGGAATGGGGAGTGGATGAGTCAGAAGTGTCAACAAACCAATATTCACAAATCTGAGTCTATTTTGTCTGCAACAGTAAGTGGTAAGCAATCTATCTGTCTTTATCTCAAACCATGAGCTTTCTTGAAAAGAAATTATGATATATACACAATCTACAACAACAAAGCTTGAAAGTTGCCTCTGATAAACAAAAAGACAGGGGCAAACAGCTCCTAATGCACTCCTCTCAGGAGAAGGAATAAGCAAAACTAAGGGCTGGAGCCTGAATCTGTACACACACATAAAACAGAGTGTTCTGAGCCAGGTTGAAGAGAAGGGAGACAAACCTCAATCCCAAAGGTCCCCACAGTTTCAGTGTTTGAGACAGCATTGGTTCAGGTCACACAGCATTGAGTACCTTGGTCTTTTTACCAGTTGAGGGCAAAGCTCCACTATATAATTTATCAGTTTATTAAATTGATCTTGGTTGTTTTGCTTTGGGACTTGAAAAAAAAATAATGTTGAAACTATTAAAAATATCAAGCCAGTTACTTAAGTGAATCTGGCAAATGAAACTGCCAATCTCAGAATAAAAACATACAAGCATGTTAAAATAGCAACACAGCCTCAAATGACTCATATCCATTGAATTTTAGAAAAATTTACATTGGAAGGGACCTCCAGAGGTCAGCTAGCCCATCCATCTGCTCAAAACATGTCTAATCAGATCAAGGTATGCTTGTCAACTTCTCATACATATGCATTAAGAGTCTATGTTATCTAAAGCCTTTTGCAATCCTCTAATTGCATTACCAGGAAGACAGACACTACACCTTTTATTTACAAAAGGAAACTGATCAGAACGATAAATTAAACACAGGCTCTCCCCGTGCGTTTGTGTATCATCTTAATATCAGGCTGTTCTGGATCAGCCTTCCAGATCTGGTTAACACTAGATGGAGCTCAGCATGAAGCAGATACAGGAACACTGGAGATGGTCTCCAGTCCTACACCTTCATGGAGCTCATCAACATGGCACAAAATACATGGCCAAACACTCCTAGTGACCAGAGAAGACAAGGAAGATGGAGATCCAGATGTGAGACCTTTTTGATCAGAGCATCTCTCTTAGGTGCTGTTATCCACTACGTGGGATCCCAGAGCATAAAGGAATGAGGAACAACTAGTGCTACGATCACATGCAGCAATTCAATCTCCATCTGCTCCAGAAGAGCCCAAGGTCATTATCTAGTGTTGTCTAAGTTATTAATGCACTATTTAGCTTCACCCAACCCACCTCAAAGACAGGCAGCAAAAGGAATTGATCGAGAAAGGAAAAACAATGACCCACTTTTGTAATACACAGTGTCTTGCAAAATGTGACAAAAAGCGAAAGGAGATAGCGAACAGCAAAGAGGCATAAAGAATATTTCTGAGTAACAGAATTACACTTTTCCTCAAAACTTTTGCCCTGCCCCTTAGTTGAATGTTTGACTGCAGAAGAGAAGAAATAAATTCAGATTAAAAAAATAAAGAAAAAAAATAATAAAAACCTCCCGCTACAAAAACTTCAGGCAAAATGTTTCTTGTCCAGCTATAGGGAACACCAGAGAGGAACAAAGCCGTGCTTTTAGACTATACCTATCTTTCAAGATGGACGTTAAAAAAGAAAGAATGGTTCAGAAAAGAGATAAAAAAGCCCATGAGAGTTCTGGAACAGATGTCTTACATAGAAAAACATATTCCAAAGCTCCTGTCTGTATAAAATTATATCAATGTAGGTTTTCAAAGTTACTGAGAAGTGTAAACAAAGTCCAACAATACTGAAAGGTGAACATATCTGACATGGAGGTCATCCAATCACTCAGCAAATCCATCACTCGGCAACTTCCCCCAGGACACTGTTACTTGACATCTACAGCCTAAAGGTTCCATCCTAACTAAATCAGAAGCTGTGGGCTAGATATAAAAATTGCTGAGTAACGTTTCAAGGCTTGGATTATTGTATTATTATATACAAAGGGTGGATAGGGATAAATAATGAGCCAATACAGCTTTAAGATCTATTTAGGAGGCTTTACTTCTGCTTTCATTTTGGCAGCAGCCATTGTCTTAGAGGCAAGCCCTCAGAATGCCACTGCATACACTGCATCTAAGCTAAGTAAATGAGGATGCTAGCTGATGATACAGCTTACAGGATGGAAATTTACCGAAATTAAACAAATTTGTAGCTTCCCTAGTTTAACAATAGTCATCTGACTCCTCTGCTCTGAATGTGCTGAGAACACTTGCACTTTTATGGCTGTAATTTTGCAGCCCTTTTCGTTGCTTCACTGCTTACCTTTATAGAGCCACACGAAATTTTTGGTTGCTAATCCTGGCTGTTAGTTCTTGCTCTCATTTCCTCTTAGCACAATCACAACTGATGTTTGTATGCTTTATGAGAGTCTCACAGTAGATTTTTAGGCACTCTTTCGTTCTGGCAGCATTGCAAGAGAGCCATTGTCCTTCTTGCTTGGCAGGATTCTTTCTCTCAAAGGCAGATTTGGAACTGCAAGTTGGAGACACCAGCTCAGACTCCCCGTTCCTCATGCCAGCCTTGCTGGGCAAGCAAAGACAGTCCACCTTCTTTCAGGTACTCCAGTGTCACTGACACTTCCTTTGAATCCAACACAGGCACCTTCTCTTTTCACACAGTAGTTTTACAAGGTGATCTTCAAGGCATCCAGAACAGCTTCATCATTGCTTTGTAAATGGACTCTTACCTTTTAATATCATGTGGTGATTGTATTGCAAATAGGCACCACCCTTACATTATCAGCTGCCTCTGATTTATCACCACATTTGTTACAGACCTATAATGGGGTCAAATTTATGCTTTCATTTACTTTTATGTCTTAAAGAGATCAGCACAAGCTTCATTTTGCATCTTTCCTGCTATTCAACTGGAAGGCTCTTGTTTTCTGCCTTTTAGCCAGAGCTCTCTTTCAAACAATCAAAATCTTCCATGCCACATAGAGAGAAACACGGCAACCAATACTTTGAAACAAAATTTTACTTTGCTCACTATAGTATATGGCACACATAATGGTGCTTTTATACATTGAGCAAATACTTTTGCCAAGGGACAAAAAAAAGGAAAAGAAAATGAGTCAAAAAAGGAAAACTCCCAGCCACTATCACCCTGCAGACTAATCCACCTTCTTACTTAACCAGACTCTTAACAGTATTAATACCTCTAGAACAGCAGCTATTTTTTCACACAGAAACCGCTACAGCTCTATATGTGACAAGAAAAAAACCAGCATTGAGCCAGGTAGCATTTTAATGGCACATGTTATTTCATCATCCCGTTATTTCATCATTCTCGGGCATGAATTGTACCCGAAACACCTGTTTGCTCTTATCTTCAAATTGTTACCTGAAACCCGTAATCAGCTAGAAATGAAAAATTGTGCGTAAAGCAACAGAGACACAAACCCCTTCCCAGATGTAGCAGAGCTCTGTGAGAAAAAAAATATGTGAGTGCTGCATCTAAGAACTCTGTCCAATATCAATTCAGGTATAAACTGCAAAGTTATCCATCTCACACATTGTAGCACAACTGATTGTCATTGGTAAGCATAGGCAGGCTATGGTTAATAGACTCCTCTTTTTTAAAGTATTGGAAATTTTCCCTCATTGCTCTTCCAAAAAGGAGAATGCATTGATTCAAGTTTCTACTCTGACTTTAAACACTGGAGCACATATTTTCAAGCACAGTTTGCTCCCTATTTCTCTAGTGATTTCTCACTTGAGAAACATTAAATGCCTTCCCATTCTGCTCCTTTCATCATCTGAATCGTTTCTATATCACCATGCTTTAAAAATTAAAGAGCGCACATTTAGACTAGATATAAGGAAGAAATTTTTATACTAAGATGGTGATGAAACTCTGGAACACCAATGAGGTGCAGATGCCCAGCTACACCCCATCCATCCTCAGAAACATCCAACATCATGATGGATGGGGCTCTGAACAACCTGGTTTAGTTGGAGATGTCCTTACTTATTGCTGAGCTGTTGGACTGATGACATTTAAAATGTCCCTTTTACATCAAACTGTTCCAGGATTCTGTGATCCAACAATTCTCCCATTTGCTAAATTGATTCAAAGTCAAAAGGGTCCCTGCCTGCTAGAGAATGGAACATATTTGGATTTTTTGAGGAGTACCAGAGCAGCAGCACTGGGGCCTTGATTCAGCCCAGGGTCCCACCTGCACTGTTAGATGGTGACAGTGAACACCACCACTGAGCTCCCCAAAATCTGCACATTTCTGTGCACCTGTGGCTACTAAGCATGGAGAGAAGATATCTTTGTCTCATTCCTGGACACTAAAAGAATGGCAGCAGCAAGAGATGTCTAGATTTATGCTGGGCAATGCCTGACAATAAAGACTGCTTTTACCACAGCAAGGACTCTGTAAAATTCTAGGCTGAAGACTGATTGCCTCTAATCACCTCAGACAACTATTATTGGTACATAAAACCAGACAGTGCACAGCCTTGGAGTTGGTATTAGCAGCTCAATTACAAAGGAATTTGCACTTAGAAGCAGAGAATTAGTCCCATTCTTCTGTGTGTCTCCACTCCAAAATTAAAGCACTTAGTTTGAGGAGACTAGAATTCATTTTCTGAGGCAGTCTATTCACTGGCATCTTACAGAAACATTGAGAAGTGGCTTTTCACTTGAACAAAACATTCCCTTGCTCGCTCTTAAAGCAAGCTGGGATATGGGGAGCAGCCATTTGAAATAGGATAGGTTTTAAGTACAACACATGATGTAAGGAATTTGTCCTCTCACTGAGCTGCAGAGTCACAGCTGTAATACCCCGGGTGGAGGAAGCACATAACCAAGCTGATAAGGTCTGCAGCTGCTGTGAAGGGTCACTCTGAGACACAACCAATTGCATTCAGTTTTGCTTCTGCTCTTTGTCACCACTGCTGGAACCGCTAAAAGGAAGAAGTGGAGAGGAGACAGGAGGCAACCACAGGGGACAGGAAAGAAAAATTAGGCAGAAGGGTGTGACAAGGGAGAAGCAGTGGCAATGAAAACCGGGACAAATAAATTTCTTCTGGGGTCATGGAAATGCAATACACTTTTTGAGTGGGCATCCATAAGACACAGGGATCAGATCCCCCCCCTGCGGCCTCTGTCCACTGAAGCAACAATGAAAGACATGCAGGAAATTATTTTCATGCTCTTTCCTCCACAAAAAAAAAAAAAATTGAAGTTTATTGCCAACTAAAAGTATTCTTAGGGAAAGAGACAGTTTTGATAACACAACTGTCATGTGCCATTCCCACTCCTCCCTGTCTATCCTTCGGTTTTTTTATTTGAGATTACTTAGAAATAAAAAATAGTTTAAGTCTCTTTTTTAATTAATGAGGGATGGAGATCAATGAGCAGTTCCACAGCTAGTTGATTTGGGGTGATTCAGACAACAGCTGCAAAAAATAATCCTCTACATTTCACACTTCATATAGACACATCAGACATTTTCAGAAAACCTTTTCTCACCTGGTTTTATTTTCTACTTCTAAACAGAGCTTGGATTACTTAAAATCAATGTCACAGAAAAATACTAAACATTACACCTTTCCTGAGCTGGATTGATCAAGCCCTTGCCCTATTTCGAGGTGACAGGGTAACCCCAAACAGCCCAGAGGAGGGGTGAAGAGCACTTTGCCTTGGAAATGCTGATGCATATACCTAACAGTGGGCATAACTTGAGTTTTATAAACATTTGCACGGCATACTGCAACAGACACAATTAAGCTGTGCTTTAACAGGAAAGGATGTTGAAGCATACAATATTCTTTCAATTCTCTTTTTATGTTGCCTACTGCAGAAAGCACAAGGTGGAGGCATAGCACCCATGCAGGGCTTGTTATTGTAATTAAAAGCAACTCTAGAGTTGATCCATTGATCTCTCTTCCAAGGTCAAGTTATGGTGTAATATTACAATCTCTGTGCAGTATCCTGCTCTACAGCCTTGGAAATTTAACCTGTCAACACTCCTGCATTCTCAGTCTTCTCTGTCCCTCAGAAATGTGCACCTTCCACATCTTTTGGTCTATACAAGCTGTCACTTCTCCCTTCCCCTTTGTCTTGAGAACTAGCACAGCTCTGCCTTACTTCTCTTTTAGGATTTTGGGGCAGGGACATTTTGATCTGTGGTTTTTTCCTTCCTTTCTTTGTTTTGGTGGGGGGTTTTGTTGCAATGCATTTTGCGCATTGCTTGAGATTGGGTTAAGCATTGTGAGAAGCCACAGAGCAGCTGGAAAAGAACTGCAAATTGCAAAGGAACAGTCTCACAAGTATGTATTTTACAGTGACTGCTGGTTTTGATGAGAACAACTATATCCTGGGAAAGCATCAGGCTTTCCTGGCTTCTGGAGGTGCTGAGTTCCCTATTACAGGTTAATAGGAAGACGGATTTTGATGAGACTACCTCCTTCCCAGAAAGAAAAATGGGGGACAATACAATAAAACCCTGTTTACAGAAACCAGATAAAACCCATATGGAGTCAGAAGTGAAGAAGCAGGGTGATGTGGCTGACAAGAGTAATACCCAGTCTTACACTTCTCAGTGTGCAGCAGCTCAAAGCCTTATGACTCCAGAAATGCAAAGGGACCAGAACGTGGTCGTTTCCCAGCATTCCCATTAAAACAGGCTGTTCTTCAGAACCTGTCAGCTACCAGAGTGAGCACAAATGGTTAAGGCAGATACAGCATTGTGTGATGTTGCCCAGTGCTTTCACCTCTGCAACACTGAGGGCCTTCTATTTACAGTCCTGCAGCCTGCCTTTCTCTCCCACATCTGCAACCTCTCACCAAAACTCCCATAACAAGATTGCCCAGAGCATTTGGGGCAGAATTTTCCACTCTAGTATTCCCATAGCTTTGAATGTTCCAGTGTAATGGAATATTCCAGAACTACCCTATCTGCACTCCTTTTTTTTACCCCTTATTTTGTGGCTCTTAGTTTACATTAAAAAAAATAAGTCTTCATGAGTAATAGTGACAATTAATATATTTATGCACTAGCATTTCCTTCAGAGTCACTTATACTTGCCACAATCTTCTGCTGTACACACTACAGCTAAAATGGAATCAGCACTCGGAGGCAGAGGAAGGACATTCAGTTTTGGCCCCAGGGCTGGGGGAAAGGATGGAGCAGGATGAGACTGGGGGATTGCAACACGTGGTTTGACTCTTGCCACTCAAACACTCAGTTAAGCACTTGGGCAGCAGAAAAGTGTCCGTGCCATTGACTTTTGCAGGCTAATTCCCTGCCACCAGCCAATTAGAAAATTAAAATTCCAGTGGATCTCAGCATTGGCTTTCTTTGCTCAGAAAACTTTGGCTTTCTTTGTTCAGCCTTTCAACAGCTTGTGAGAGCGGATTGAGAAAGGCTCACTGTGGTCCAAGGGGCAGCATGGAGGCTGCAAAAGGAAATCAGAAGAAACAAACAAAAAAAACCCAAACAAACAAAAAGTAATTATCAAGAATAGCAGGGGCTTGAGAGGAACTGCTTGTACTGCTGGGTATCATCTTGCCTGACATACAGACTACAACGTGTCAGGCCCAGGAGGGCGAGACTCGACAAGCAAAGGGAGTCTGAAGTCCAGACTAACAGACAGATGTGGAACATTGATCCTCTGCTCATCCCAGGGTCTAAGAGAGTGCTCTGCTTTGCTGAGACTGCAGCTGCCCAGAGCATTCCTATAAGGAAGAAAGGCCTCATCTCAAAATGCCTTAGAGGCAACAGGGACTACTAACAGGGAGGAGTATGTTATAAATTCTCCTCGATCAACAAAGGATCCAGGGCACTGTAGGGTGATCAGTGAAGAGCAGCAGCCGGGAAAGGGCAGGAGAGGCCATTTGGCCAGAGGGAAAAAATGCTGGGTTGTGAAGAGGGCTGAAAGTGTACTGCCCCTACCTGCAGGGACCCACTTCTTGAAGAGGATGAAGGATGAAGAGGGCTGAAAGTGTACTGCCCCTACCTGCAGGGACCCACTTCTTGAAGAGGATGAAGGACTTCTATCTTCTCCTCCCTTTTTTAACTGCAAAATCTTTCCCCGGGTAATTAAACACTTCATACTGCAGTACTTAAGACACTGTTGCTGTGATACACAGCTATCTTGTTTTAGAGCCCATACCTGACAAAAACAAGTATACAGAGATACTTAAAGCTCCTGAAGGAGGAAGTTAAATTGTTCAGGAAGAGCCTCTTAAAAAAAAAAAAAAGAGAAAAGAAAAAAAAAGGCTGTGTCAAAAAGCAACCCCACAGAGGCCTATGTTTTTCCTCACATAACCAGCTCCCCTGGCCTGAAATACACTGAATATGTCTTTTGTTGTTTGTAAGAAAGGTTAATTCAAAAAAACCCCTTTGCTTATGATGTGTTTTCTGTTACTATCTCAAAATAAGAGAACCCAAAAAGGGGAGATTAGATAGATAGATAGATAGATAGATAGATAGATAGATAGATAGATAGATGGATAGAGGTAGATAGAGCGAGCACTTTTTGTTTACTATGTCTGCTTCATAATGCCAGTACTTTGTAAAAAATCTTTTACATGCTAGATGCTTCAAGGTGAACCAACTACAGAAGCTGCAAAGATTGCTGCAGGATTTATGATCGAAAATGCTTGGGGTTCTTGCCAAGCCAGGAGGATGAATTCTTCCCTGATATTAGGACAGGTCTGTTTCCTTCTGTGCGACTCACAGTCAAAAGGCAGAGTAAAGCTTAGAAGGGACAGCTCTGTGTGGAGGGGGTTGATGACAGAAAACCTAATGGAGAAAAGGAGATTAAGAGGAAAGATGGCCTCTTGTTTTTGTTGTGGGTATATTCTGAAAATCAAGATGTCTAAAGGTTTACTCCTTACCATAAACAGCAAATTTCAGCTTCACTTTTTTGCAATTTACCATCACTAGTGGAATATCAGTGTTGTTGGAAGAGTAATCACAAGTGAACAGCTCTTTAAGAAGAGAAAATCCTTGTTGTCCTTTCCTTCACCAGAAGTTAGGGTAATAAATTAGACTACTTAAATCATAAGTTTTCTTTGGGTAATGACTGTCCCATCCTGAGTATGCATAACACTTATCACTGATACCTTAAAGAGTGAGGAAAAAACCCCTTCAGGCAATTTTTGTAGGAGATAAGATAAGGAGAGCAGAAGCTTTAATGAGCCTCCAGGCTCCAGGAATAGATGCCCACAGGATCCCTGCTTTTGATCCTGGTTCCAAGATTTTATAATAATGTCCATCTAATCCCATTCTGTTATTTCCCCCATCCTACTCCATTCCACCTCTGGCACACCCCATCGGGAATTGAGTCTGGGGACTTGGGACCCCTTTTTCATCGTCGTCATCTTCCTTGGAGGCCTTCCAAAGCTCCAGATTTGGAGGTCCTTCTGTCTATGTCTTTATCTTCTGGTGCAGGCTTCATGATGCTTCTCTGCAATTCTACGTTGAAATAGAGACTAAACAGCTACTGGAGTTTTGAGGGATTGATATCTGATGGGGTTGGGATGTGTAAACATTAAGCTACTGAAGTTATTTTAGTGGTACATTAAATCTACAATAACTTCTAAAATCTATAAAATTAAGAAATCAAAAAACCCTGAGGCATCATCACCCAGCTGCTAATTGCTAGTTTTGGTCTGGGTCCAATACAGATGGCTTGGGGGAAAAAAAAAGAGGAGACAGTCACATTAAATTAGTTAGGTCAGACTCTGTGAAGAATTTGTATCCCTCTCTGCATGGATAATCTTTCCTACCTGAGGTTTCCCCCTTTCTCTTCTCCCTTTAACCATCTTATTTTCTGGAGTTACAAGACGATTTTTTTTCTCTTTCTAAGAGCTGGGCTAACAAATACAGGAGTCATGTATTAACAGTATTCTTTGGAGACCTCCTACAGCACTGGGATGAACAATGGGCCTCGAACCATAACTCATTTTTATCCCAGAAATATGGTGTATGAATATTTTTTAAATGTAAAACCATTAGTCACACAATAGTTCATTTGAACTAAAACCATATTATTATCTCCTCATTATTTCCCCTGGTATATTTTAGACCTCTTATCTCAGTGGTTGCCATAGCTACCTGCTGAGTGTTTTTGACTGGAGTGTTTGCAGTAATCAAACTTAAAGACTTCTTATACAAAAGTGCGAGCTGACTAAAGAGGAACCTGGGCAGAATTGCCCATGATTGTATTCTTTTGCTCAGTGCTGCAGGTTTTGGGTGAGCTTGGCCTCCTAACTGGTCTCTGATAAAGCACTTTTAAGGTCCTTAGTCTTCACCATAAAATCACACAAAGTTAAATGTTTAGAAAGGCCTCTAGATGTCTGTATTCTAACATTCAGCTCGAAGTGGGTTTAACCAGAATTAGGACCTTGTCCAGACAGGTTTTGGAATGTTGGAGATATTCAAGGAGAGGGGGGGTGTAAAGAAGCCAGAGCCAGGCACTCTTCAGTTGTGTCCAATGAAAGGACAAGAGACTGGTCACAAATTGTAACACAGAAGGTTATACTTGAACACCAGGAAAACTTTTTCACTGGGAGGGTGACCAAGCCCTGGCACAGGTTGCCTTGAGAGGTTGTGGAGTCTCCATCCTTTAGGATATTAAAACATCACCTGCATATGGTCCTACTCAACTGGGTCTAGGTGATCCCACATGTACAAGGGAGTTGGATGGCTCCAGCGCTTTCTTCTGACCTCAATTCTGAAATTCTGTGGGACTTCTTGGAAGCCTACGAGAAACTCTGCTCTGCTTTTGAACTGAGACAAAAATCCCATGATATTTAATTTCCAGAGACACCTGCAGAGAAGCCTACACTTGCCAAACCACATTCAGTCTCTATTTGTGCTACCACAGTACGCAAGGACACAGTGCAGGGCAGTTCCCAGTGAGATCCTTTCCAAAATTCATGTTTCTGTCCAACAGTGTCTGTGTTTCTTCAGGGACCACCACCGTCATCATCAGGTTATCACTTCCCTATGCTGCACTGCTGGCTCAACCCAACCCCTCTGAGCTTCAGTAACTGCCCACCCAAGGTGCTGTGCTGTGGGTGACCCTGTGATGAGAAGACAGAGGCTATTTCATGTGATGGGATAAAGTGCACAGATAAAAACACTAAGAACCAGAACTCTTAGGTTCTCTGTTCACTGCTAGAGTATTTGTCTTGGACTAAAGCAGAAGTGAGGAAGACAAGGTCTCTCCCAAACACTCATCAGTGTCAGGGAACAAAAAGGGTGGCTGGGTGCTCTAAAAGTAAAGGTGAGCAGAAGCTGAACAAGATAATCACTGAGTTATCTCTGGGCAGAGGTCATGGCATCACTAAAAAGAATGCAGTCTCACATATCCTAGTACAGCAGGTAGGACAGACACAGTGAGACTTTCAACTTAAAAGCCAAATGGAATCAGAATCTGGGGGAATCCCCACTGAGCTTCTTATCAGCGCCTCCTCCAAGAGCTCTCTTCAAAACTGAATGCCTTCACTCCATACCTAAGCTGGCCCTGAAGCAGGGAGCCAAACCCTCAGGAAGAGGAGGATGCATTCAAGCTCTGCCACTGAACCTCTGGGTGATGCAAGGTAGGTCCTGGCCCTTCTCTGTTCCTCTCTTCTACATCGGGGCCAACACATCCCTGAGCTCTGATAAGACAGCAGGCATTTGTGGGCACAGCAAACAACTGTCTCAAGTTCCCCAAGACAGTAAGTGAGTACTTCAGCGCTTCATAGCAAAGTTTCACAACACTTAGCATTCATCTAAGTATTTCTTTTATATACACAAATTAAAATGAGAGAAAGAAACAATACTTTGGGAAAGAAACCAGTTTTAATCAAAGCTAGCATACACTATAGGAATGATCCAAATGTCTCACTGTAAGCAATTTGGCAATTAAAATGAAGGTCACTAGAAATACATCCTAAACAGCCATCCTGATGGAGTACTTAAGTAAAGAAAAGCTGGATACTGCAATTAAAACAGTTTGCACAAACACAGCTGTGTTGGATAAGAGATGGACTTCTCTAAACCATACAGGAACAAATCAACAACACAAGAGGATTCACACCAGTTTCACACAGAAGACAGAGTTCTTTTTCACTGTGGCTAACAACAGGTCTAGGATCACACCCACTCCTTCACCGCCAATTCCCATGTAGCTGCAATGTAATTTTCAATATGAGAAACCTGCAAGAGAAAAAGGGACATGTTCCTTCTTGGTTAACCAGTTCTGCCACATGGAAGATGTGGTGGCTTTCAGAAAAGGGAAGATTGGAGTGTGGAATGAACATGTCAAAAAGACACTTTATCTCAAGCTTTACAGCAGACACCACTTCCTTGTTTGACCAGAGTACTTTTTTCCCTTTTGGCATCAGGAGTGGGTAAGTCCCTGGATAACATGTAGAAAGACATCTAGAATGAAAATTCTGTAAAATGATAGTCACTCCCCTCCTGGAACTGCCCTAAGGTACAAATGTTGACCCCTGGATCCAGACATCCAACTAGAAGAAGAGACCATATTCTCTACAAATTCTCTTGATCCTTCCCTGCAAAGACCTAAATATCTCTTTCCCCAGTCACTGTGACAAGAAGCAGTTAATGGATACCCCAACCTCTAATTTTACTCAGTCACCCTGGTTTGGAGCTGTGTCATGCTCCATGGAAACATCACAGCTCCCAAGGACAGGCAGACTTTTTACAAAGAGGAAATAACGTCTATGGTTTTTATCCTTTGCTTTTGCAAAATGGTTGCTTTACATTATAAAGGTCCAGCTTTCGACACCACAGATTACCAGAGGAAGTATTAGTCAGGAACAAGGACACTGTTGTGCTAATCACCACACACAGGCTCTCCTAATTAAGACACATGACTAGCTATGGTCTCCCATGGACAAATACAAAGACATTCTCAGGAAGATTTCCACAGGCAGTGCCTGGGTCCACTCATGCAGCAATATGTGAAGCTGTATTCTGCTCTTTTTCACTCAAACCATCTTGCACTTGTCAGAGAAGATGTGCTTCCAAAGCATCTCTCAAGTTCTCCTGCAGAAGCTGCAGAGCACTGCTGTTTCCATCATCTAAAACCGTATCTAAATCCCCCTCTCAATTTTCAAACCCTCTGCACATCCTCACTCACAAAGTGAAACCAAGAGCACCTTCCCTGCTGGCAGATTCTCATTGCAAAGAAAAATAATCTTCATTGCTGGCTCTCTGCATGGCTTGGTAAGACAATTAAGAGCGGTCAGTGGGATGTGGTTCAGCTTGGGTATATAGGTGAGGCCATGCCTGTCAGGTGTGTCACATTACTGTCTGTACAGCAGGTGTCCTGGCACAGGGAGGGGTTGGCAATCTGTCTTTCTCTCTTGGAACTGCAAGATGCATTTCAAATGAAGGCCAAGCAAGAGCCTGGAGGTCCCAGCTGGCCCCTCTGGAGGGAGCCTGTCTGCCAGAATTCAAGACATCCAGCCCCAGTTAAATGTGTATGCCTGAAAACTCTGTTAAGCTCAGAGGCTTAGCAGTTTGAACAAAGCTCTGCTTATTGAAGTGGTCCTCTCGAGGAATTTCTTGTTGCTGAAAGTTCTGCTTGTTCATACACGCTAAGTGATGCACTGATTTTAGCACATCGGAATGTAACACAGTGGCCACACTCCTGGAGAAGTGCAAGAATTCTTGTTTATGCCCCCCAACACACCAAGAGACGCCTGCTTGAAAAGGTAATGTTGACAAGCATCCCTGTATGGGGCTTACCTTAGGGAGTCCTGGCCACTAGAGAGGAGAAAGCAGTCTCAAGAAACATACCCTAATCCAGAGTAGGAAGGATGAAAAGTTCCCTTTATTTTACTAGATAAAACTTCATGCAAGCCATAACAAGCAGCCAGCTGACAATGTGGGCAAGCAGGAAACAGTGACTCCATTAGTGGGGAGTTTGAAAGACTCAACAGGTCCTTTGGGAGAGAACTGGACCCAGGATTGCATAGCACTGCCTCCCTCTGCCTCTTTTTTGGAAGATGCATAGAAAGGAGTCATTTACCCCCATTCACTCAGTTTCTGGAAAGTAGAAACAATCAGAGAACACAAACACAAACCTCAGATTGTGTTTTTATGAGGCCTGACACATTAATAAAGCAGAAAAACATTTTCTACCCTAAGAATCAGGAGCATATTTACCTTGCACCTGCATAGCAACCGATGTACCTGGAGCAAACCAGTGCCCAAAAGTCATTCCCCGTGCAGTTTAGCACACCCAGCCACCTCTCCAGAATTACAATCCTCTGCCATCTTAGTCTCTAGACTGACCAAATTTCCACATTATTCAGGTGGTTTAGATTACTTGGTTTAAAGTTAATCTTGACATGAACTATTTGGGGAAGTTAAATGTCACCTTTTCTAGTATCCACTTCAGCACAGACTTTAGAATGAGTTACTGACTCCCACTACCAATATAAAATTATAGCAATCTTCATTAGGTTAGCCCCTGTCACAGCTGAGGTATTGTCCCAGTGAGGAAATGCTGTTATATTGCCCAGGTGTTATAGAGATCTATATCCAAGGTATATTTTGCTCCTAACAGCTGGGCACAGGCCACCACCTGGGCTGTCATAAAAGAGCAAACCAAGCTTGCAGCCTAAGGCAGGAGCTCCAGCTCTGTCCCACGCTCCCTTGAGCTGGGTGACCAAGGCTCAAGCCTGCACACCTAAAGATTAGAAACAGTTACCTGTTTCTTTACTTTGCAGCCTTTTTGCAAAAAGATTATTACCCTTTGAACAGAGGATAAAAGGATCTTGGATCTTTCTGCTATTTGCAGAAAGTCCAATCACTTATGAATTTGTTCACTGTAGAATCATGTCTAGATTTGCATAACCATCATGCTTCTCCTGTGACACACCAAGTTCAACGTTGCCTAGGTTGGCAGAAAGTTCAACTCACGCTCTTCAGACAAAGGAGAGTGCACATCTACCCCCTGACCAATCCCTACTCTCTGACTGACCTGGTTGAATAGATGACATCTCTTCCGAGATGTCTTTTGTGACTCTCTGATCCACTGGAAGAAATACCTAGAGAATAGGAGAAAGGTCATCACCGAAAACAAAACTTAGCTTTCCCCCCAAAGCAGCAAACGTGAACCTTAATCTCCTTTTCTTGCCTTGTTCATAGGGTTTTTTCTCCTCTTTGACTCCTCTCTGCTCAGAAAGGGAGAAACTTAAAGCCATTGCTGCTGAAAGAGAGAATTCCAAGGGACTCTAATTATTTAGGCCTAGGCATATAATTTGAAGTTCTGCAAATGATGAAGGACAGTACAGGTTCAATTAATTTGATTGGAATCTCAGAGAGTGTTCCTAACACAATACAAAGCTGAGGCCGAACGTGTGGTTCTTAACAACCATGCCATGTGGAAAAAATACTGTCTATTAATTACACAAATAACACACAAGCCTACAATTTTACAGAGGTTTTCAGAAGGGCTTTTTTGAGGGGTTTTCTGTGAGATATCTCTGAATGTATCCTTTACCCACCAGGTGCTATTGCCTGGTTAATGGGCCATAAGAGTTACTCAAAAGTTGTTCCTGTCACTTTAGGCTTGGTTTTTACATGTACAGTATGTACTATGTCCCATTGTGCATGCAGCATGTTACAGAAAAATTAAGTCTCCTCCTCAATAATGAAACAGAGGAGTCAGCTAACAAATCCAGAGGCATACAGATATATACCTTCCACCTAATGTCTTTTGGTGAAAATAGACCAAAAAGAAGACAATCAGCCACCTCCCAGTTCAGATCCAGGAACTTAGTACAGGCAGATATTTTAAGAAAAGCTTTTAAGATTTGGGGTTCAATGGCAAACAGTAATGCAATACTTGCCATTTAGACTGCTTGAACTACTAGCCCAACACACACAAAATGGTAGGAATTTCGTGTATACTGACAGAGAATCTGTCCCTGAAGAATGAACAAAGATGGACAGATGGCCTTTGAATCCATGAGAGGCGGGGAGCTGCTGGGAGTTCTTCGGCACACAAAGGTCTACAGCATTCACTGCACTGAGAGAAGACAGGCTTATGAATGCCTATGGCACAGCTGTATCTTCAGGTTCAACAGGTCCTACCTCCAAGTTCCAGAGGCTGGGAAGGACCTTCAAAGAGAAACAACTGTGTTCCTCATTTCTTCTGGCCACTGTCAGAATTACAAGACCTCTTCCACAAGAGCTTCCCTTTCCTTGATATCCTTTTTTAATGAAGACAGTTCCGCAGAACATGAATGAGAAGAGCAGACCACAGCCAGTGAGAGCAACCCTGGACATCAGTCATCACCAGACACCTCTGTACTCATGAGAGCAATTCAGGGTCAAGCTGGGAAGTGAAGTCAATTCAGAGAGGTCGGGATCACCAAGGTACAGAAATCAGCGTATCTAAAGCACAGCTCACAGAAAGGCCAAATGAAAGAGCCTGAGCTGAAATGCAACCACCTGCACTGTATTGGAGCCCTCTTGAAAACAAGTCACTGTGCCAGGAGGGGATGCAGAATGTGCAGAGCTCCTCTCTCTTTGCTCATGTCCTGACAGCACTAGAAGCAAAAAAAAGTAATAATACAGATGATGTTATGTGGTGTAAAGCACTGGGTCTAAAGCCACACAGTTGCCTGGGCATTTTACTTTTAATGAAGATTCAAAGAGTTTCACTCACACAAACTCTTACAAAGTCTTTAAGTTCTTTGATACCTCGAATCACATAAAGAGAACATGCTGCAGGCGCTTCCCAAGAGAACTTCTTTTAATTTAGTGAGTGAGAAAATAGGCATTTTGGCAAAAGGCTTTACAAGAGTAACAACCAACCAAGGAGAAGCATTCCACAAAGCACCCAGTACACAACAACTCACAAATAAGTGAAAAACAACCCATTGGTTTTAAGTTACCCACAAGTTATTAAGGAAAGAGGAAAGACAGAAGGAAGAAAGAGAAAAATAGTTACTGCTAAGAGATCATATGTTGCCAGAGCTCAGCAGAAAAGGCAGGACCAGATGGAGCCCCTCTGCGCATATATTTATAGGGTTTGGCTACCGTGGCCACCCCTCCCCAATGGGAGATCTGGTTCACTGACCACTGAGCTGAAGTGAAGGGTGCTGTAGCCAATAAGTGGCTCCAGGGGGTGTGGGCAGGCTACCAGGCAGGCCTCCCTTGACTGACAGCCCAGCCACATGGCTCCCAATGCTGCCATGTGTGCTCCAGACCACCACCTCGGCTGCAGACCATGTGCCTCCTGACACTGCCATGGGGCTGCAGGCCTGACTATGGCCCCTCTCCCAACACACACACAGGCAAGATGGTTGATCAGTAAAATTAAACAGTCTAATGAGATACAAATCTGGTCTCTCACATGTGGTTAACAGGGAGTAGACATTTCTGCAGTGCTAAGAGTGAACCCAGATCTCCTGAATCCTTACTCTCTGCCTTGCCCAGGGCATCTGGCATGACAGTCTCAGCCAACTTGTACAGCTTAGAGAGACAAAAAAAAAAAAAAAAAGGGGTTCTTAAGTCCGGGGAAAAGATTCACCTCATTTGTGTTGTTTCACCTCTTCCCAGAGGGGTGAAGTAACTCATCTTCAAGGAAGGAGAACAACAATTTGAGAGTGCTTTGAAGTTCCTTTTATTATTAATGTAGCAAAAAAAGAACTGTGAGAACTTCAAAGAGAGAAGTATGCAGTGCTGAAGGGACTAACTGGAGACAGATGGTCAGACATAGGATCTTAAAACCATGAAGACCAACTAAGAAATCAGTTCTTTTTTCTGAAAATGGCTTGAAATACTGAAAGAAGAAATAACATCTTTCACTTCTAGTTCTATGAATCCAGCTGCAGTCTCCAGTTGTAAAACCCAAGGGAACACAGTAAATATGAATATGATCATAACTGGCACAGGACCACACACTTTATGATGACCTGCCAGTATATGGTCTCAGCAAGAAACCTGAAAAAGCACAGCAGCAAAGTAGCCCCAGATGGCTCACTCAGTGCATGGGAGCAGGGTTGCTCCAGTATGCCTCACAGTAGCCTTTGCACCGATTTTGGGTCTTCTCCAACTTGAAGTTAAATTAAGGGCACTTATTCAGGCCTCACAGTTTTCACTTCCTTTCATATGAGCTCATTCTCCTCCAGTGATCCCAAAATATTTCCCACTTAAATAAAGGCAGGCACAGCCTAAGGACGTTATGTGGCTTTCTGGGTCTCAGAAACCAGTTAGACAAAACTCCGTACACTGGTTTTTCATTTAACTATTTCCATACACTTCTTTTCTTCTGCACATAACCTTTCTTATTCTGGGACCCAGTTAGGAGAAATACTTCAGTAGCATTTGACATAAACCCAGAACCCTCATGTGAATATTCAGACACTTAGAACTGCAGTGTTGAGCCCTCAATCACTGATGCTCTGAGCTTTCCCAGAGGGCCCAACCATGCAGCAGGCCATGGTTTTCTCTCTCTTGTCTGTACTTCCTTGATAGAAGCTGCCCCCTTCTATCCCCACATCACCACCACTCCCACTGCCTGATTCAAAAAATGTTACATGTAGGCTCATTAGAGAACTGGTGACACCAGTCCAGTATTGACTCACCATCCACCATGCCACGTGAAGCATTTCTCAAGTGGATTAAAACTTGGCTTCACAGGCAACACAAAGTGTTTGTAGGCTGTGACGGGCCCAGTCAGTGAGCAGGAACCCCACAGGGGGTAGACTTTCAATCCTGCAAATGGCACTGATCTTTTGTGCTGTGAATGGGAGGATCGATCTTGGGCTAATGTGGCTTGTTATAACAACAGTCACCCCTTTGATGAAACAGTACAGTTTGCATTCTTAAAGACCTACAGTGATAATTTAGTTTCCTCCCTGCCACTTTTAGGAAGGTGAGTCGAGACATCCCAAATACCTAGGGTATTATAAAGCAAAGTTAGAATACCTCACTATCTCTGCCCAATGCAAAGGCTTTTCATCCTCCTCCTTATAATCCTCTGGAATGTTCTGTACATGTGCTATATTCACATTTTCTTTCTCCCATGTTTAGTACGAGGGGCTTGTACTCCATCCCTGAATTCAGAAGCAACATAAGCCAAATACATCCCATTGGAAATCTAATTCTTTGTAGTGCATAAGACAAAATGGCTGAAGATCCAAATATAAGAAAGAATGCTTTCAGGGAAGAAGTACCACAACACTGGCATGGGATAAGTCAGAGCAAAAGTTACTTGGACATATAGATAGATCTGCTCTTTCTTGATAGGAACCTTGTGTTTGCCTATTCAATGATAAGTCTCTCCCATGAAATATTTCTCTCCCCTATCTGTCATTCTTCAAAGTTTTTCTTTTGTTTGAGACTCCCTGCCATCAGACTACCAATAGTGTGAATTTCTTCCCAAACACTGCTTGTCATGCTTCTTTTTGAAGCTGCTGATATGACTTAGCTCTAAACTTATTTTTTTTTCTTTTGGGGGTGGAGGTTAATCATCAAATTTCAGATCTTTGCTATTAAAATCCACCACACAACAAAAGAATCAAAGTAATGAGACAAGACTGTCACTTTGTAGGAAATCAGTGTCATAGTGTTTTAAAAGCAAAATCCATTTACAATTACATTATAAGAAAGAACATATCTGGGCCACTCATAATGCAAAGGATTGCCTTCCTGAGACATGCAGCATCAAACACCAGCTATACAGCATGTGCAGAACATGAATATGAGCATGCATTTATAGGTTTGGAAGACATGGTGCTATACTGCACTTCCCAAGAATTTTGGATGAGGGGTTCCTATTTTTTGTATCTTACCTGTCACATTCAAAGTTTTGATTTGATGTAAATGGTCCATTTGGTTACACAGATAACTCTTGTTACCTTGTCCCATAACAACAGCAAGATGCTGACTCCACCTTGGAACTGCCGGTTCTGCAGAAATCTGCTGTTCTTGTAACAAATCTTCCATGAAAGCCATGGTACGAGGCTGAAATGCATTCTGATAGTGAAGAACAGTATATTCTAAAGATGGTTCTAGAAATCATCATGTTAGGAGAAGTGTGAATCCAATGGGCTTGAAGACCTAAGGAGTTTTTTCTCATCAACTTATTTGCCACTTTCCTGGTTGGTGGGTGCCTCCACAAAGCAAAGCCTATATCTCAGAGATGCACGTGCACGTAAAACACAAGCAACTGGCCACACAGAACAACACAAAGTGCCTTTACTGATCACTACAAAAACACCAGCAGTACTCACATGAACACCATGAGCAGCCCCACCTATTCTGCCCTTCGGCACCAGTTGATCAGGACTGAAGGTTACCATTTCACACACATCATTTCTCATCCTTTTCTTCCACAGGCAACAAATGCATCAGCAGAAACCTCCACTCCTAGACACTTACTCCATCCAGATTCCATATGAAGATATGTGTTTCACTTACTATTCACCAACTAGTTGAGTCTGAAGTTCACCAGTGAAACATACATGCGCTGTGACAGAGAAAATAAAAACTATAAATCATGCTTAATATGAGGACAGGACAGGCTGAAGTGCAGACATAGCGCTCAGACAGAAAAGCACATTCATCAATACGCATTTACACACAGTTAAACACTTTCATCCCCTCTCCTAACCATTCTCCCAATTCACTTTGATATCCCCTTTCTCTCCCTCTGGCCCTTCCCTTAAACATATCATAATGTTTCAGACACTCCTACAATCCCTTTAAACATAAAATAAATAACTTTACACAATCCCAAAAGCATCCCGAAGTGTTCTATCACAGGTCTGCTATTTCCATGAGACCCGTAATAATCTTCTTTAACCTTTTTTTTCATCTACCAAGCTCATGACTAAGAATGAAGTATTAGGTTGGCCCTGACCAAAAAAACAGATAGTGAATGTTAAAAATGTAATAGTAACGGTGATGGGCAAGTGCCTGGAACTGTTGACCATTTAATTTATTCCTCTGTGTGCCACAAGGAGCAGAGTTCACAATATCAAAACTAGTGACAGGGCATGGCACAGCTCATTATACCCAGGACACTCCACTTTTTCCCTGCAGCACAATCTTTCTGACTAGTATAATGATTTTGGCTGGAGTCCCCCATCCCTGGGGCTGGTACAAGATGTTGTGCAGTCTGGGATTCAAGAAGTGGTTGTACACAGGCTGAGCAAATTTTAAAAAGTGGTAGCTCTCGACCTGCTGGGCACCACTTGCCTAAGTCACACAAAAAATCATTTCTCTCCCTCCTGCCCTCATTCCCAAAAGTATTAACCATCCCAGGACATCCCCAGCTTCATGGCCCTGAGTATCCATGGCTCATCAAGAGCGCTCCTCCAGCAAAGCTGCATTGACAACTTGCCTCAGACAACTGAGAACATGAACAGGACAGACATATTTGGGGTGAGCAAAAGTCCCAAACACTGAAACTAAATCTCTTTCTTGACAATAAACTGCAGTTCATCCACATCTCCAGCAGCCTGTCTTGCTTTTCCACTTCACAGTACAGTATGCTGTTTCCCACATCCACCAGATTTAACTGCTTGAAATTCATCTGCAGCTGACAGGAGGGGATGCTGCGCACATGGATGCCAGGCTTCCAGTCAATGACATAACTTGTTGTCACTTCTCTCTCTTTATAGACAATCACAGTCAGAAAGCCACAAAATGGATATAACTCTCTGTAGGCATGCCCTTTGTAGGCTCTGGCATTTGGGCTGTCCTGGTCTCCTCTTAGCAAGAGACAAAATAATGGTGGATGGCTTAGTTCAGTGCCATATGAATTCCGTGCTGCTTGCTTAGCTCTCTGCCACCTATTTGCAATCTGTCTTGGTAGTAAGGAGTTCATTTCTGCTTTGCAATAGAAACAAAAACAAAGAACCTTTTGAAGTCCAAATTAGCTCTTTTCTTCCTTTGGATTTATTGTTGTTGCTGGTTTTGTTTTGCTTGTTATATTTTTCCAAGCCAAATGTTCACTGGCAGATGCTCTCATTACGCCTTGTCACAGTGTGTGGTTTTTGCAAGTCACCTTTAAAGCGAAGTCCTTTAGAGCTGAATGTCTGCTCTTCATCCACCTGCAAACCAACAGCCAGGCTTAACAGATGGCCTGTGAAACAGGCTGCAAAAAACCAAAAAAAGCTGTGTTTGTCATGCTATTATGGGAATCGAAGACCCTGGGTCAGGAACTGTTTGCCGCTTCAGAGAGCAAACAGAACATTATCACTACAAGCAGGAACTGCAGCAGCATCAAGTATGAGACTGCCCATTCCCTGCACGACTGGCAGCAATGAGGGAAACTGAATCTTCAGGCTCCGACACAGAAAAAATCCCAGTAAATAGCAAACTGCATGGCAGTAGCTCATCTATTTTCCAGTCCGATCTTGCACAGGCTGCTGGGCTCAAGCCTGGATGAGAAGATTGCCATTTCACAGAAGGGCAACTAAGAAGAGATGAGTTGGCCTTTCCCCTTTTGAGGTACGCACACAACTTTATCTTAGGGCATATTCACCAGGCACCCAGCATTCTCTACTCTGCTGAGGTGACAGTGAATGGTAGTTTGCATGCACTGGGACCATCCGAGGTCTCTCCTGGGCAAGACAGGCTCTTCACGTTTAAAAGCAACTTCCTCCTTAGAAGTCCCAGTTACCTGGAGCTTCTTATTAAACAGGCTTTGGTTTTAGCAGCTTTTGAAAAAGATCTTGCTGATTTGTTTTCTGTGAACTACAGCAATCAGTCTTAGGATGGACTTATTAAGAGTTCTTTGTTGTGCCACAGGGACTGACTGATTCAGTGTAAGCACTAAGAAATACAGCTACTCCTCTGCAACGAGATTTTGTACCCATGCTTTGGCTTCTTCTCTTTGGAGAATGCACACAAACATTTTAAAAAACCCCAGACAAGCCCCATGGCCAGTGCAAAGTGTTCATTGCAGAATGGGCTAAAGAAAACTTTTTCCCTACAAGATCTCCTGAGTGTGCTCTCCCCAGGCACAGACAGTATGTAAAGGCACATCACCAAACTAGATATGTGCTTTTGGATTAAACTCAGGATGGGATCCCAATCCTATAAGTTGCCTCATATAGGTATGCTGCTGTCCCTGTCCAGAGCCCATTGCAGCATCAGGACTGTGAGAAAAATCTCTTTTATTAAATTTAGAAAAATGGCAAACATTTGCGAAACAAAAGAAATATAATGAACAGGAAAATTTAATTACAACATGTGTTGGGTGCCCAGGTCACACAGGATCCCCAGAAGCACACCTTCCAATTCAAAAACCCCATTTTTAAAGGTTTTCAAGGTCCCACCCCACTTACATAAGCAGAGAGGCATTCCCTTTCCTCAGATTGGTTCTGCCATGTCCCACCCCATGCCAGGGGTGGAGTTTTGGGGAAGACAGCAGCCCCCATCTGCCCGCATGGCCCACCACCTGGCTAAGGCTGTTCCAGTTATATTTCTAGTTAATATGTGATTGCCCTATTCCCGAACGCTTAAACCCTGGCACACATTCCAAAATTGGACTGGATGCCTTACAACTTCCGTGGAACACCTATAAGCTAGTAACAAACAAAAACAAAAAATAAACTTCTGGTTAGTAACCCTCGTTCAATTTATTTGCTTGTAATATAACTGGGGTTTCTATCTCTCATAGGACCTCCTTGCACAGCAAGATGAACAATTTCGGGGAGTAGGCCTAGAACAGTTGTCACTATCTGTGTCACAGTTTGAGGACTTGGAGGCAGAACATCCTCCCTGTTCCACAAATTGGTCTCAATCTCAACCACCCCATACCCAGCCCACCCTGTGCACCTTCTTAACTCTAAATGACGCTGTTAATTTTTTTAGCAAACGTTCACAGGCCTCGTACTTCCTTCGCCTGGGTCTTTGCACTGCAGATGAATTTAGATCAGGTCCCTGCCATGACCAATGAGTCAAGCTAACTACTGCTGCCCACCCTGGACTTCACTGTTGTCAGCCTGCTGCCTACATGGGAGCCTCTTTTGGCCAGATGCTGATGTTTTTGTTCATGGCCTTTTCCTCTTTTCAGAGTTTGTTGCAGGCACAGTGTTAATACCCACTGCTGCTACTGCACTTCCAATAGCATCTGAGTTGCTAACAACCCAAATGAAACCTTAAGGTATGCTTGTGCAGGGAAGTCCCCCAGAAAACTAAGTAAAACCACACATAGACTCATGCAAGCATACTACCATTCTCATGGAAGGTAAAGATGCCCTTCACTGTGAAACAATATGTGTCCTCAGTGCTGAATCTGCCTGTGTTTAACTTCCCAGCAATGTGTTGACAGCATGCTCACTGTCGTCAAAAGCAGTAAGTTTGTCATCTACAGACATTAGTTACTAATGGCAGTGATTTCTTCTTCCCTGATGCTGATGTTCATCCAACCACATGCAGCCTGAGGCTGTGGCAAAGCAGTGTTCCTTCCTGACTGCCCAAACAGAGCAGCACCCACACCAACTGAAACACCCCCATTGAGTTCCTCAGATAAATTAGTGCAGAGCAATGGCCCAGAGTTGTTTGCTGAACTAAAGACCTGCATCCCTCTCCTTCCATGTCTCCACGCTCATCTCTGGTCTGAACAACTCCTATTCATCCTTTTGCACACCCCTCTGGGGTATCCTAGCACACGGTTTACACCATGGATGTTTAAATTAATACCTCTGTGTCACTCACACCTCACCAGCCTGACTTACTAAGGCAGTGTGAAAGTGGAGGTGCTCAAGATGTGAGTCAGGAGGCTGATTTCTATTTCTATGCTCTCTCCAGGGACAGAAAGGTAGGCACCTTCCAAGAACAAACTAGAGGAAAGGCATGACTGGAGGCACTTCTGCTCTCTCCTGTCAGGATACTCAGGGTGCTTTAAAAATAAGCACTGGAAGAGGACCGAATTTATCGTTTTATCATCAGTAACATCATGAGGGTTGTGGCTCCATTCCGTTCCAGGAAATAAGTGTCTTTTTAGACCTACCTTACTAATGAGGTGGAGTTGTCTAAGAACCATCATTACTGCCAGTTTCTCAGCCAGTGGAAACTGCAGCAATTCTTTGTGTGCTCCACTTTACCCTTGCTAAAAGACTCCTTTATGACCCTAGACAGCTGAAAGAGACTTCATAATGTCCTTCCCTTGATTAGGCACTCCTCTTGAAAAGCAAGGTTAAGTGTTTATGAGCAACATAGGGCTATTTCTCACACTTCATACTTCATGGCTTCCTGGACACAGCCAGAGGGAGCAATAAAGGCAAGGACCCTACTGGAAGCATTCCTTCCTGCAGCAGGGACTATACATAGAACATCGTGCATGGACAGACACACAGAGTCCCACTGATAGTGCTGTCCCTGTTCTTTGTTATGGGACAAGTGACAGTCTCAGACAGTTCCAGCACATGGGACTTGCAAGATCCTGTTTGTCCCTCTGCAGAAACCACTGCCAGAGATGGGGGCTGAGTTGACAAGATTTGCAAAAAAACACCCCTATGAATTTCAGTTTCTCCAATATGTTCCTAAGCACTGACATTTTAAGAGGCTCTAGTGAGTAAAAATAACTTATTTTAGGTCTATTACTATGAAAATGGGAAGCCACTTTATTGACTGATAAATAAAATCATATGCCTTTTGATAGCATCTGGCAACCAAGGCATAGACATTTTTGCTAAGGGTATAGAAGTTAAATTGCACTACCCATAACTGTGTTTTATTTTCCTGGTAGTACACAGTAAAAGATTAAGATCTAATAGTTGAACTTTATAAAAGGGGCCCACAATCAAATGTCAACATGGAATTTTATCAAGCAATTTTAAAGCTGCTAGTATTTAAAGACCTACTTTTGTGGCTGTCATTTTTATTCTGAGGTGGTTTACTTTGTCTTTTTAATGATATGACTATAAAATGGAGATGAAAACAAAGATGAAAATTAGACAGTGTTTCTCTTTAAATTTGCTCAATATAATTACAAAAAAGATACTGTGTGCTGCATGTGCATGTGGGTCAGAGTGAGTTTTGGGGGTTTATTTTTCTCATAGGGGATAGATCAAAATCCAAGAAAGAAAACTGCAAAAGGAATGGGAAAATTACAACAATAGTGTTCACAGGGCCATGCTCAGTTTGAATCAGGAAACTACATCAGAAAGAGACCATTCCATTGCTGACTATGCAATGGAAGAGAACAGGAAGGTCAAGAATTTTGTTGGAGACACTGCTTGTTGACAACAAACAGAAAATACACTTTGCCTTTCAGGATCATTCTACAGTGTCATTCCAGATGTACTTTTCAAGGCGTCATTCAGATGCTCTAAATATTCACAAAGAGAAGGGTTCCATCCCACTGTTCATGCTCTACACATCCTCACAGCTCCACCTACACCACACAAGTCACAGAAGAAAAAGGCAGGAATTGGGAGAATGAAGAACCTCCTTCTTGATGAGAGGATCAGGTTCAAGATCATCTAAGGAACATAGTGGGTCCTGAGGGAACCAACAGGTGAAGTGGTTTACTCACTATCCATAATATTTGAGAAGTTATGGCAGTCCAGTGAACTTCCTCAGGGGTTGATATCGGGACTGGCACTGTTTAACACCTTTGTCAGCAACACAGACAAGTGGGTTTGAGCGCACACTCAGCAGGTTTGATGATGACACCAAGCTCTGGGGTGTGGTCAACACACTGGAGGGAAGGGATGCCATCCAGAGGGACATGGACAAGCTTGAAAGGCGGGCCTGTGCAAACCTCATGAGATTCAACTTGTCAAAGTGCAAGGTCCTGCACCTGGGTCAGGGCAATTCCAAGCACAAATACAGGCTGGGCAGAGAATGAATTGAGAGATGCCTTGAGGAAGAAGACTTGGACGTGTCAGTCGGTGAGTTTGGGCAATGTGTGCTGGGCCCAGAAAACTGACCACATCCAAGGCTGCATCAAAATCAACATGGCCAGAAGGTCAAGGGAGGTGATTCTACTCCTTTTAAGTGCTCTCATAAGACTGGAGTACTGCATCCACTCCTGAGGACTCCAGTATAAGTAGGACAAGGACCTGTTGTAGCAAGTACAGAGACCACAGAGATGATCAAAGGGCTGGAGAACCTCTCCTGTGACAACAGGCTGAGAGAATTGGAGTTGTCAAGCCTGGAGAAGAGAAGACCTTCTAGCAGTGTTCCAGTACTTGAAGGAGGTCTGCTAAAGGGCTGGAGAGGGACCTTTAAACAGGGGCATAGAGTTACAGGACAAGGGGGAATGGCTTTAAACAGAAAGACGGTAGGTTTAGATTAGATGATAGGAAGAAACACTTTACTGTGAGGGTGATGAGACACTGGCACAGGTTACCCAGAGCAGCTGTGGATGCCACTTCCCTGTAAGACTCCAAGGCCAGGCTGGATGGGGCTTTGAGCAATCTCATCTACTGGAATGTGTCCCTGCACATGGCAGAGGGGTTGTAACTAGCTGATATTAGAAGTCCTTTCCAACAAAAACACATTCTATATATGATTTTATGATTCCATGACAAAAAGAGAGTTCTCTGCAACCATCTAAACCTTCTCAAATGCATTTAGAGTTTTATTAAGCAAGCCTTTGCACACTGACAAAAGAGTTCAGATTTTGCATTCATAAGGTTAAGATATTGCTACCAATAAAAAAATAAATTACTGAGGAATTACATTTAGACCAAAACCGACTGAATTTATTACCCTCTGAATCTGTTCAATATAAAAGGAAGCAATACAGAAGTTTAAGGAGAAGAGTTGGCAAAGAAACTTCTCTTTCTTTTTAATGGTACAACAAAGAGCAAACCATGCTCAAATAGTATCTGAAATCTGAAGATGTAAATGAAGAGGGCCTCTAAGTAGAGAACTCATGTACAGAAAATGGCAAGTTGTACAGTAAGTGGTATAATGCAAATAGGTCAGAGATAACTATGCATTTAATGAGAGCACCAGACTGGGAAAGATTCTATGGGAGATCTGCCTTCTGTTAAACTTTATGCTCTTTAGCCAACAGGTTTTATTCCAAATCTACCAATGTCCTTTCCACTGATGTACCCAGTAGGCTCCAGATTTCCTTCCCTATGGGCTCATCTGCACCTACTCCATCCACATTCAACCTCCTTCACTTGCCAAAGACTGTCAGAAAGACCTGTAGACCACATCCCGTAGGGTCAGGAGGATGAAAAGCATTATTAGAGACTTGCTTGTATGGGCTCTCATGGTGACCCCACAGGCCGTGATAGGGGCTGTTCCTTGAAAGAAAGGGAGCTGGGTTCCCAGGGTGATAGCAAGACAGGGCAGTGTCCTCACCAACCAGGGTGCAGTACCACAGTGCCTGAACACAGAGAGTAGAGCAAGCCAAGCGACATTACCCAAGGTAATGCCACAGTCTAGTGATCCCCAGACAGGTCTATGCTGAAGAGGCAGACTGATGGTCAAGCTAGGAAGCCACATCAACAAAGCAACAGAAAGGTCAGCAAGGTCCAGAGCCAGGTGTACCTACAGCACAGCTCAGGCAAGGACTGCAGGCAAGAACCTGACTTGCCAAGGAGAGAAGATGCCAAAGAAGCTGCCTTCTTTTCTTTCTCACATCTTGGTTTCCCAGTTCAACCCAGGTTACAGCAGTACCAGTTGGCCTTAAGCACGACTGCCAAACCCCTCACAGGGCTGGAGGATTAAGTTGCAAGCTGTGGTGTGGCCAGAGGCCCAAATCCTGCTGAGACAAGCACCACACAGCTCCACTGCTCCTCTTTCCATAGATGAGCTTGTGCACCAAAGTTTTCAGGCCCTTTCGGCACAAGTGCCAAACCTAGACACTTACTGGACACAGCATTTCTGTAACCTCTCCTTTGCTACTCTCTAGCAATCCAGCAAGGCATTTTTAGGAGAGGTGTACTGATCGGATCATGAGATGATATTTGTTCGATACCTCAAACCTGGCTGATGCTCTCCTCACCACTTATCTTCAGTGCCAGCTGCCACAGCCATGACATTACTCTGGCCTCCCCCTGGGCATTGAAAATTCCACTGGCTGCCTACCCACCCTCTATCAGCTGAGCACTGCTGGCACATATGTAATGAGAAAGATGGGAACCAAATCACTGGCAGAACACCGAGAGAAATTTCTCATTGGTGGGTGTCCCATTCCTGTTGTTCCTGTCTTCTCATATTTGAGTGATGATGTTGGGCTGCCCAGTAAGGAGAAAGAGAGCAGCTTCCCAGAGTGTCCTCACACTTCAGTCTTCATGTTAAGCTCTCCAGCTCTTTCCATCTCACAAAGGAAATCTGCAGGGTCTCAATCTCATTTTGTCTCAGGCAGCTTGTGGACAAAGCAATCACAGCTACTTTCTGTAGGGGAAAGCTGTTTCTGACAGAGAAAGCTGCTCACTGATCTCTGCTGAAACTCTCTGAGACTGACATCCCACTGTCTCAGAAAGGCAGAAGCCTGAAGAAAGAGAAAGTTATGGGAAGACCCAATCACTACAGGGTCAGCTTCAAGGAGTTGTGTTGTCCTCCTGCACCTCTGCTCCCATTTCCAGAGATAGCTCCTTACATTTTAGCTTTCACCTTCAGGGACAGCCAGCAAAACCAATTTGAAGGACCAGTGACACACAGCTTCTCACTCCATTGGTCTTACATAGAAGACATGTCTTTGAGCCAGTGCAAGCGCTATAGTCATGGGCCTAGGAAGGATATGATGGAGCTTGGCTGCACCCAGGGCACATACTGCAAAATGAAGTGTGTCAGGTGTGCTGGAAAACCAATACAGCTCCAATGGGAGATCAAAGTCAACACAGAGCGTGACCCCTTCCCACATCCTTCACACAGCACGTCTTATCACAGCTCCCTTGAACACTGCAGCAGCCTTGTTTAATGGCAGCATAATCCAAAGCACTCTAACTTGCTCTGATTGTATATTGCTGGTGGAAAACAGAAAAAATTAAATCTAAGGTGTCTAAAAGAGCTCATTTCACATCAATATATTTTGACATTGCAAAAAATAATTTTCCACAGAAAATTCCCAACCAGTGTCTGCAGCATGGTTAAATTCATTCTGCCAGTCTATAACAGTGAGAAGCACTTGCTTCTTCCAAGAAAAGTGCAGAAATCCTATAGGACAGATTAACCAGACATCACATTTTTCCCTGATCACCACTGCTCAGCTCACATGGTGCCTAGCACAGAGGCTAGTGGCATTTCTGGATCCTTTTACAAAACTTAAGCACAACTCTTCCATGGTTGTTAACTACCTGGTTTGCTTCATAGGCACTAACAAAGCAGGTGCTGTTCATAACTGTCCTCTCAGGTGGAGCTGTTTTTGAGAACTCCCTTTTGTCTGCAGAAAGGGCCTTGAAGCATTAGCTTACTGCCAGCAATCAAAAACTTCCTCAAGCTTTTATTAATCTCTCACTTGTACAGGCAGTGGATGGCACAGGCTCTATGAGCAGTCCCAAATGCTCCTTCCCAGACAAAGATGTTATTGTTCATTCACACACACACTAAACTCTCCAAATACAAAGAGCACAGACTTTTTTTTTTCTCATGACAGATTTCTCTCCATTACAATCCAGTTGTAATCTTTTCTCTAGTAAGCTGATTATCTGCTGTTAAAGGGGGAAAAGCTGAATGAAGATACATGCACTACCTTTCAGGACAAGTATTCAAATTGCTGTTAAACAGGCCTTATTTCTTTCAGGGAAAAATCATTAAGCCCTGATTGATTCTTCACTTTTGTCTCCACAGAACTGGCCTAGCCATGTTTTAGGCAATGGATTTCAGCAGATAACATACGTGTGGCTCTTCAGCCTCTGCCCAAACTGTAGGGAGACATCAAGTGGCTGGGACTTTCTTTGCTGCCCTCAGCCTGGGTTCCACATGTACTTCACATGGGAAAGCAGCATTACAAAGCTAGCACTGCCTAGTGTGTTTGTGTAAAGCACCCAGGTCTGCTTGGTTTAAATTTTATTCAGGACATATTTTTCTGCTCTCTGTGGGAGAACACAGACTGGGGCTGTCAGATCAAAGTCTCACCAGTGCTGAATAGCTGGGTACCTGCCTGACAGAGAAGCTCCATCAAGTGGTGAATGGGATTTTCAAACACAGAGAGTACAGATTTATCCTCCTTCTTACTGGAAGACCTGCAGAATGTGCTGCATTGCAGACACAGACCTACATTGCAGCATAAATATGTTTCACTGTGTCTTGCACTTGCTTCTTCATTGTTTGTGTTAGGACTGATCCTGAATACAAAAAACAGTGTTCATCTGAAAAGCAATCCTTGACAGCTGCCAACCTGAGACAGGCTCTCACTGTGAGCCCTAATTTGGCCATCTGAATGACTTTTTAGCAGTTCTAAACGTCTGCAGCTTCACCTGTTGAGCTCATATCACTCAACCTCTGCTGCTGAGACAATCGCTTCCCTCTTTTCAAATCAACAGTGGTTTGCTTCCTTAAGGGTGACTTAAAAGGAGGAAAAGCATCTGTAATCCACAGCTGCAAGTGTTCTCATCCGTGAACTGGATAGAGACTTGCTAACTACTCTTAGTTGACCACTGTGGTTGCTGGTGTCTAACAGAGAGTTCACAAGTTCATTTCCAGGGTGTTTTCCATAGACCTCTTGCACAACAGACTTTAGTCCACAGCAGAAACCTCCAGTACTGCTGAAAGTCAAGCGTTTAGCAACACGGACCCAAGATTTGCTTAGTGGTTAAAGCATGGTGCTAATAACACCGAGGTTGTGGGTTTGATCTACATATGGGCCATCCACTTAATAGTTGGACTCTATGGGTCCTTTCCAACTCAGAACATTCTGTGAATAAGTGTCTGCCCAAGCCTGTGGCTCTGCCCAGGCAGTTTCCAATGTGATAAGATATATTTAACTAGATTGGCCTCCAAACAGCTAGCAGAACTTATACTCCTGAGCTCCATCTGAGGAGATGGAAAGGATGGAAGGTTTGTTCATTTCAAAATGAATAGAAGACCTGCAAGGTAAAACATGGAGAGGTCTTTACATACCCCATCCCCTATAAATCTCTGCGCAGAAGCTGATAGTGCTGCTGGCAGATAAACTGAATAATGTCACAGTTCTGCTCCTCAGCCCAGCCAGTAATTTCTTCTTCACTTCTTTCTTTTCTAGAAATATATGGTAACCAGATTTTCTTCAAGTCTTCCAGACCACTTTCATATTCAATGGAAATTCAAAAGTTATTTATGGTAGAAAATAGGAAAAAAACAGATACAACTGCATGAGCCTTAATCCCTTTGAAAAACCAATTACTTCTGCAGTGGAGGCGCAAGTGGGGTGCTGGTGAGCTACAGAGCATCTGGCAGATCCAGTTGGCATTATTCCAGGAAGCCATAGTAGCAATTGCTGGATTGTGCTGTGTGGACAAAGGTCTGGCCCTAAATAATGGAAGCAAAAAGTGATGATGAAGAAATCCATCTCATGCACCAAATGGCATGAAAATCAAATACCAGGTACTGTGTTTTTATTTCTTCAGTAAAAAGGAAAATATAATTATAACCTTGGTTTATGCATAAGAAGTCTTTGGTGGGTTTTTTTTTGTTTGAATTGAAAAAGTCCCCACAGTTACCCCGTTTTCAAAGCCTCTAGTAACCCACACCAACAGTGAGAGAGAGAAGGTAATGACTCTGCAAATTCCCTTGCGGAGAAGAGAGCAGACTTTGTAACCCTAGACTTGCAATAAACATCTCCTACTCACAGAAAAAAACAAACATGAGGGTTCTCAAATCTTTTTGAGAACACATGAGGGTGTGCAAATCTTTTAAGGCCTATATTCCAGTTTAATACAGAAGGATCACAGGTTTGATCTAGACTGGCTTAGGACTAGCTATGTGACTAAAGCAAATGCTCTGTTTACCCTGGGATAATGTGTCTTTTCTTGCCCACTTGCTCTCATCCTCTCCCTGTTCAGGATGCATGCTCACACAGAAACCACCACATAATGGGAAACCTAACACATGGAAACTACTCTAAAGAGTGCCCCACATGCTCTGTTCTGGAGTGCAGGAGATGAACTACACGTGTTCTAGAAAAAGGGGATGAAATTCCTATCCGCGACCCTCAGGGAGCTTCAGTGATAAGAGTATTTGACTCATTTTCTGGGGTTGGATGTCAGACAAGACATCATGCTCCTCCATTCCTCCTGTAGGTGGATTTGGGGCACAGAGCAGTATCCCAGGAAATGACACCTGTTTGGAATAAGACATCATAAAGGAACAATAGTCCCAGTCTTCAATCACAGGTTTTTCCACAGCACAAAAATTTCCAAGGAAAAATAACAAGTATATGCATATAGAGGAGTTTGCTATTGTTTGTCTGTTATTGTGGGGCAGGTGGACTTTTGGTATCACATTCTCTGTGCTTTTTACATCGAAGTACCTAGTGCTATTAATACTACTGCTCATTAGTGAACACTGTGTCATTTCCTAGGAGAAAAGAACTGGAGAAATTTCCTCAACAAAATCATAAAAGGGACAATAGAAAAAGGAAAACATAATGTAGAAGAGCTGTAAATGATCGATTTTATGGAAAGAAGGGGAGAGGGAAGAAGGCGGAAAAAAAGCATCCTCTGAAGAGGGAGGCTGAGCTGCAGCAGCAGAAATTACCACCTGGTGCCCTCTAGTGCCATCACCAAATTGAGGTGGCCTTGTGACTCCACAGCTAACTGGTACCACAGCTCTGTGCACGTCAGCGCCTACCCAGCTCTGCTAGTCACCATCCCCACCCACACCGAACTCTGTCAAAGGGCTGCTCGTGGTGATCCAGGCACTTATTTGAAGTGAGGAAAGAATTCGTATTCCAGAAAGATCCTCTTCAAATTGCTCACACTCGGTCCCTTTCAACTCAAATCATAAGACTGGAAGCACACTTGGAAGCAAAAGGAGATGAGATGGAAGTCCTGCAGGACCTGAACCCCTTTCTGGTGCATCGTGTGGTAGGGAGATATGTTAGGGTCTGGTGCTGAGGGTCCCAACCATGTCTTTCTTGCATGTTAGAGGACCCAAATATAGGCTTAAGAAGATACTCTCTGAGTCTCTCAGTGAGGTAGAAACTGTAGAGCACACTTCTTCAGGAGAAAGGGAGGCCTGAAGATCCCTTATTGAGTCCCTGCGTGTGGCACAGTCCTGGGACAAGCTGCTATGTCAGTTCAAAAAAAAATAAAAAAGGAAAAGGAGGGGACAAAACCCACTCAATTTTGTCCTTTTTATTCTGTTTCAGTGTTTTCCATATGATTGGGAGTCTGATTCAGCAGACTATGCAAGAAGGGCTAACGATAAATATGCTTGCCTTATTTCAACAGAGTGTTTACCTAATCCCATCCCACAAGGATACACTAACATGATTTTCCACCAGCCTCTTATATACCATACACATTGCCCTGCATTAGGACTTTACCTGAGGCAGTCTTTGCTCAAAAACAAGCAGGATTCATTGTTGGAGTAAGTGAAAGGCAACCATCACCTTACTGTTCACCTCTGATAGGAGAAATGGAAACATTACTCACAGCATTCTAGTATGCCCAGATAAGGAACAATATAATCTCAGATAAGTCCTAGAGAATTAGATAAGGGATGTAACTCAAGCAAACAAGACTGGTGTTAAGGACCTTGTTTCCAATTGCTTTTAAGTATCGCGTGAAGCAAATGCACACACCCAGACTGAGGTCCACCCCTCTAAGCCCTTTAGTGAGGCAACAGCTCATCTCCCAGTCTCCTGAATCTGTCTGCTGGCTATTTCATGTGCACCACAGGGTCTGGCAACTAAGCCCTTTCCCATTTTTCAAGCTTGTCAGCATGGGCCAACACTGTTTAGGAGGACCTCTCTGGAAACCAAGTACTGGCACTGGAGAATCCAACCCCAGAGATGAAAAGCTCTGCAAGCTTTTGTCTCTCTGCAAAAGAGACAAAATACCACACTCCCCATGTTTCCCTTGCTTTCTGGAGAGCACCTAGAGAAAACCCCTGAAAATCATCTCTGAACCTAATACAGCCTTTTCCTGTTGTCATAAGACCTTCTGTAAATGTAGAGCAAAATATTCTCCTCTACTATCAAAACAAAAATCTTTTTCCTATGTTTTTTTCTGCACACAGTCCCCTTGGGTAGGTAGCCCTGAAACTTTTGTGTCTCCTTCACCCAAACCCCACATCTCCACATTAGGGAAAGCAAGATATCATCATCTCTGTTAGGCTTCTCCACATATAGATGCAAATATACAAGCCAAGAGCTACATTCTACAGGGTTCACTGCCCACTTCTTAGGGATTAAGTTTCCCCCTGAGTCTTAAAGCACATGACTGTTCCTCTCCTCACCCCCAAAACCATTTCCCAGTGTTATATCACATATATTTGCCCATGCTTCTGCACAACCCCTGAGGATCACAAAGCAAAAGTCCCTGTCTAATACAGTGCTGGTGCTCCTGTCACCAAGCCAGAACTTTGTGGCTGGGCTTCGATGCAGGTGGTCATGAGCAGGAGGCAAAGTCTGCATCAGAGCTCTGATGACTCAGGGGGTTTTAGGGTGATTTTTTTCCTTTCCCCCACAGCCAATAAGAGCACTCACAGAGGCATATCTTCTCTGGCAGGAAGCAGGGTAGTCACTCCTCTGGCTGGCAGGCTCCTAGGAAGTGGTGGAGATGGCAGTGAATTTCGTCTGCACCTATATTGCGCTTTGTTGCTTAGCATTCTGGAGCTTCAGCAGGACTTCAGGTGGTAAGAGTGGAATATAATTGCTGTTTTCCTTGTGGTATAGGTTCTGTGAGAGCTGCTACCTAATGACCAATAAATAAGAGCCCTTCTTCAACTGCTGCCCATGCTGGCTCAGCACGGCAGGGTTCAGACTGCAACTGAGGATCCAACTGCTTAAAACACTTTCCTTGTAGTTAAGCATGCTATCTCCATGAATATAATTTAGGGCTTTTAAAGTCAACATATAGTTTTAACTCATTTGCCTGTGTTTAAACTCTGCATGACCTTAAACATTAAATCTAAAGATTATGGGTAACAATTTGACTCCTAAGTACAGATGGGCACTTGAGTGTCGATTAGCTGACTTTAATGATGCATTATTCTGTATAATTTCTTTCTTTGCTGAGCAAGGAAACTCTTGATTGCAGCTCCCCTTAAATCTTTAAAATGGGAACTGCACACAGGAGTATTTTTCTCTGAAGGTTTTAGTTCTACTTCAGTTTCACTTTGCCTCCCATACACAGAAAATACTGGTGCGTATGTTTGGTTAGCCAGTAGATTTTTCTTTCTGCTGTGGTTTCCTTTGGGTGTTGCAGAGGCATGCAGGAACTCTGCTGCATCTTAAGTGTAAAGATAAGACCTAGCCTTGCTTCTAGTAATGGGGAGAAGGTTTTGAAAGCAACTGATGGGAAAAAAAAAAATCGACCTGTTTCAGTCTGCCTGTTTATTTCACTGCAGGCTGGGAGCATCTACAGGATTGCTCTTTCATACTGCAGGAAAAAGGTCCTCAAACTACTCCTTAGGAAAGAAAGCATGAGAGGTCCTCTTAATACAACATTCAGCTCATCTCTGTAAGAACAATCCTCACTTGCTTAGAAATAGGGGTTTCCTGCGAAGTTTAAGCAAGAAAATAATCTAATCCTGTTATCCAACTGAAGGAGCAGGAGGAGGGATGGCTTCTCTCTCTCTCTTTTCACATTTAGAAATCCAGAAGCAAGGAGGGGGTGGAAATATGAATGCTCTGGCCTTAAGTATCTCCCAGTAGAGCTGCAAGAGTTTGTTGCCCAGGTCATGAGAACATATCCTCTGGGCCTCTAAGTATTGTAGGTGCTTGGGCAGGTCATGCAGTGCCTCTGCTCCTGCCTAGACCTGGATGACAAATGTTTCAGCAATGCTGGTATGCCTAGAGCCCTGCACTGCTATCTGATCCTCTGAGCCACTCTGCCTTGTGACTGGAGCTGGGCCCTCACCTTAGACAAATTCAACTTATTTAAGGTAATGGTACTCAAGGGCCAAGCTAGGGAAGAAATGGTCAGGAAAAGTTGCAGACGGTACAGGTGCCTCACACCAGAGGGTTTCTGAGTTTTGGAAATCTAGTACTGAAAACTACTTCAAACAGTAAAAATTATTTCAGACCAGTGTGTGTGCCATGCAGTGACCACCGTGAATGAGAAGTAAGGCACATAAAGAAAACCAAATCCTAACCTTCAAGAATCTGGGTCACCAAAGGAAAACAGGAGGATAAAGTTCTCCAGGTGATGCATAGCCACATATGACACTGATGAATCACATGATTCACTGATGAAAACCAAATCCTAACCTTCAAGAATCTGGGTCACCAAAGGAAAACAGGAGGATAAAGTTCTCCAGGTGATGCATAGCCACATATTACACTGATGAATCTACCAGGCACTGGAGTCAGGAACAAGGTCACTTTGGACTCTTGACTCTTGGTTTGAGTAACACGTGATAGTTCTTTTCCCATAAGCAGTGTGATTACAGCCAGTCCCACTCACCCTGTCACCCCATGCCTACAAAAGATATCACCATGACTCAAGAGGTGTTGAGGGCTCTCAAAAGCCACAAAAGGACCTTGTCTTTAGATTGAAAAAGTCTGTGGTTTCTTCTACAGAGAAGAGTATCTGATATCAACACCCCATCCCTGCCGCATCTGACTTTACAACAGGTGTGAAAACATA
>WBMV01000141.1:0-170986 GCA_013396655.1 Campylorhamphus procurvoides
CCCTCCCTCCCTCCCTCCGCCCCGCCTGGCCGTTCCCACGCCGGGCAGCCCGGCCCGCGCTGTGGGGCTCGGGGCAGCAGCGCGGCCGGACACGGGCACGGCGGCTCGGAGAGGGGCAGCAGCCTCTCATCCCCGACCGCGGGGCCTGTGTTCTGCATCGCTCCTGGGGATGAAGGAAAAGGGGATCCGTGCCCAGCCCGCCCAAAAAGCCTCGGAGGTGCTGAGCAATCTGGATATGCACAGGGACACGGAGAAGAGGCGAGAGTCCACTGCAGAGCCTCAAAAGGTGCTGGTGCCCACAGGAGTCACGAAGATCATGGTGTATCCGTGCTTGGATAAAGGAGAGTGGAAAATTACACATCTGGATTGCTTGACATCTCAACCTGGTCCTGTAACCCCATTCTGTAGAGCAGTAAGCAGTTGTGTCTGATTTGACCTCAGCCTACTGGAGACCGCAGTGCAGGGTTCCAGCTACCATCTAGATCTAAATTCCACAAATCATAGTTGAAACAGAGTTAAAAGTTGGCCTGTGGTATTCCTTGCCTTTGCAGGATGCTGCCTTCATCTAAACTTTTGAATATCTGGACATAAAGTGTTACGGTAATGCAGGCTATGCTTCTAAAAACTTGGAAAGGGGTTATCTGTATGTTCCCAAACAATCTTAACTCAGCCCCCTGAAACTGGCAGTACCTTGCCAGGGATTTTATTGCATTTCCAATTATGTTCCACTTGCATGCACTGCTCTAAGTTATATCTCTATGAACATTAATTGCTGCAGTGTGGTTATAAGCGCAGGAAATTGGAGGACTTTAGTTCCTGACTTCTTTGGCTTTTCTCTGTCACCCCATCCCCCCTAAACTACTGGCTATCCAAGAGCAGTGCATGAAAGAGGCAGTACAGGTAATAGAACAGATCTTTCTACCCGTGTTTTGTAGGTTATTTCAACAGTAGTAAAGTGTAGTCTTCCTACCAGGGCTACTGTCAGCAGTGAGGTGTGATACAAGAGTAATAGGTGGGCTTAGTGATGAAAGCAAAGCTGTGTAGGAAGCTCTGAGGGCAAAGGTGAAGTAGATTAAAAATGTGGTAAAGGTGTAAAATTTAGCAAATGCAAGGTTGTCAATGTGATCATCAAAGGCATAACAGCTTATGTTTGGATCAGCTCATCTCGACAGAGAGTTTGTTTCAGCAGTGGTGCCAAGAGTTCAGCAGTATCTCCAGGAGCAAATGCTGCTTATGTGCTACAGATGTTTTTGAGGCGTATTTCAAAGAGGGCAGAGTTAAGGCACAGTACCAACTCTTATTTTTTTGTGGTAGCAGTTTGTATTATTTTAAGTATGTCTCCCAGATTTTCAGAGGTTTTGTTTAGCAGACTTAGGCATTCTCAAATGGCCCATGTCTATATTAACATTTTTGGAAACTGGATTTTTTTGTTTCAAAAACTGCCTTCCCTAAATTACCTTAGCATAATGGCTGCACAGCTCAGCACCATGCCAAGACACTGGACTAGTTCATAATACCTGGAAGCAGTGGAGCCAGGTTGCTGTAATAATCCACCAAGACTAATTAGCCCTGCTGAGGATATTTGCAGCACTGCCCTCTAACATGGGCCGGTTCTTCCTCACCAGTCCCTGGAGTCCCAAAAGAGGATCAGGCTTTAGTGAAGAACCTGTAGATGGAGGCTGCAAGAAACAGTGTGGGACTGACCATGGAGGCAGCAAAAAGGGAGTAGGGAGCTCAACACAGGAGTGAGCAAGAGGGGAAATGGCAGGATTGAGTGTGGAACATTTCATTCAGTTCATAGCCCTTCAACTAAATTCTCATCTTAACTTTGGCAAATTGCTCCAGGTTAAAGCCAGAAAAGGAGTTGGCTGAGTTGTGGTTTCTCAGGCAGAATGATGATGCACATGTTCCATGTAACACATGAGCTGTATGTCCAGTGTGTCCTGGATTTCACAGATTCATTATAAAAGCAGTTGAGGATGCATATGCTACTACGTAAAGGACAGGTCCAAGATTTTCAGGTGTATTGTAGCTGCTTCTGCAACTGATAGGTTGCATCTTTCTAAGTCTTGAACAAGATTCTGCCTGGGCAAAGTTTGTAGGCTAAACATGAGAGCATGTCCTAAAAAAACTTAAATTTAAAATTGTCCTAGACTTCAGGTCTAATTGTTAGACTGTATCCAGAAAAATCAATAGCTTCAGTTAGGAGCTGAAGCTTCTTAATGCTCATGAATAAAGGTGTTGAAAACCTTGATTCCAAGAGTCCAGCCAACTGTGCACAGAGCTGCCATAGGAACCAGTAGGAAATGATAGGGCTAGCACTTGCCTCATAAGAATAGAAAGTCCCTCTGTCTGCAGCACATTCATGCCAAGATGCCAGGCAGGAACTCTCAGTTATTTTCCATGCCAGAACAGTACCCTTCCTCGGATGTTACTTCATCCTTCTGCCCATTCCTTGTGAGGAAATGAACAAAGCATTCAGGAGCCAGGGATTATTGAGTAACATTAAAAGGCAAGAAGAGAAGAACCTGGAAAGGTCACTGCGGTTTTCATGCCAAAGTACTAATTTGCAATGCATTTTGTGCCATCCTTACCCTTCAATGAAACCCTCCCAGGCTTGTATTGCAGCTCCCTTCCTGTTATTTTCCTTCCTCTTCAATGTCTGTCATACTTCCATAGGGTAAAAGGAAAAAGAGGGACAGAGAACCTGGTGCACCACAGCATATCTCTGGTTTGGGTTGCAGAAAGAAACCACTCTGCCAAACGAATATGACCCACATAGTATGGAACAGGTAGTAACATGGAAGATACTGAATTAAAATAGATAAAAGTCTGACACAGGAAATTAAATGTTTGCAGTGCATATTATAATCAATCTGCACAACTGGCAATAAATTATATGTAATGTAAAGCTATATCTACACAGGTTTACATTAGTCCCTTGTCTCACTTATGTTTTCTCCAGATATACATAATACACATCTCAGTTCTCATGTATTTCACACACCTTCATTCCACACCTGTTTTCCTTTCCTTCCACTTTTTTCCACCCATAAACATTGCTCACACATTCACTCATTCCTCAGGCACACCTATGCCCATTAACTCAAAATGACATAAGCAACTTTTCTTCTTGTGCCCTACCTTGCCATCTTCAGTGTTTATAATCACAGGTTCTACCTACACATCTTCTCTGTTAAACATACTCTTATGCCCAGGTCCATAATTGATATCATAACATTTTCCACAGAAAACAGAGATAACATTTCCCACTATAAGTTGTAGATAACTAGTTTCAACTTTCCTGCTGTCCACAGGAAAAGCCCTTAATTCTACATAAAAATACCAACTTCACTTTGGTACTCCACTTCTTTCTCAAAGAAAAGAAATTGCTGGAAAATGGCAGCCAGTCAGAACTGATATCTCATTGTGTATCATAACAACTCCATCCCCATATTCTAATTGTGACCACTTATTTGCAGTTTAGTTCCCATTTGCCAGATCTTCCAGCATCTGGTGGACCTTTACACTGTTTTGATACCTAACTAAAGATTGTCAGTTCTCTGTGATCATAGTTGTCTTCTAGAACAGCAGAGTGAAGGCTCCTTCATCATCATTGTCCCAATGGCCACCTATCACACTCATCCTGCAATCTGAGGCTTGCTGCTTTCCCCATGTTCAACAGAATAAAATCATGAGAGGCTGGGTCATAATTTCTTATTACATCTGTTCTTTTGGTTTTTTTCTGTTCACTACACATACATGTGTATTCAAAAATATAAATGCAAAGGTAAATTAGAGATATGAGGACAGAGAGATACGTACACCCCTATACATGTACACATATACACAAATCCATTGTTAAGGCCCTGTCCTAGTTCAGCAGGAGGGACCAGTTATCACTGTGTGGGGGTGATCAAAGCTATGTATTCTACCCCTCTATTCATTCCCCAAGGACAATGGACCATTTGCAGTAGCTGCCCAGGAAGTCGTTAGCACCTTCACACCCAGCCTGAGGGGGTGTGGCTGCGAATGGGCCATCAACGGTTCAGCAATACCCCATGACTCACAGAGTTAATCACCCATTGTGTGAGTCCCCGCCCTGGGGGAGGGACTGGGTGCTCCCTGAGGGTACATAAATGGGGCTCAGAAGACCTCAGAGAACAACTGGTCGGATCCAGAGGAGCAGCAGGACCTCGACAGGAGGAAACCACCACCACTCTCAATCAGACTACGACCATCACTCCTGACCAGTCTACAGCCATCATCTGCACCAACAGGTCAGAGAGCTCAGTGCTCAGTGGAGTAGGAGGACAGGGACACACACACTCTGATCCCNGTTAGTTCTTCCTCGAACTGAGACAGGCCCATGTCTCCAAACCAAGTAAAACTGCACATTGCATATGACAATCTAGTTAGCTGGCTGAATGGTTTTACTGCTGAGAAATCTATCTCAGGGAGAGGCTCTCCTTGCACTGCTGTACAGAGATTTAAGCATCCTCCAGCCTGGTGGAAACCCTACTGGCTGCCCTGCCTTTGCAGCCTCAAACTGGTGTGGCATCTGAAATTCTTTCAGAGGGTTGCTGGGTAAAGCAGAGATATGATACCCGGGTTTAAGTATGTGGAACAAGGTGGGACATTTTCCCTTCTGTAGGGGTAGCAATTGAGACAGACATTTCCCATGGATTATGTAGAGATTCAGGGATGGTGTCATAGGTGACATATATGGTATGTAGTAGGAAAGATGATCAGCAGTCATTGATCCACTTCAGAGGAACCAAAAAATAGCAAACCCTCAACTCTTGCTTGCTGTCAGCTGCCAAGAGCAGGACTCCAGGAACAGAGGGTCTGTTGCTGTAGGTGTGAAGGGTGCCAGGAAACAAAACAGAAATGTAAAATCCCTGAGGGCTTTCATGATGGGATGCAGAGTAGGGAGTTCTGTGTGTGTACATATGAAGGAAGCAAGCCTTTCCCTCTACACAGTGAACAGGTTTGTAAAGACACTTTTCTTGAGGCAGGGTATTTCCACATAGAAAATAGACTGAAAATCCCAGATCAGTGAGAAAAAACCACAGAGAATAAGTCTGAATCTAACATGAAGTACAACAGAAGGATTTCCCAAACATGAGTGTTTTATCAGGAGGCATTTATTCTGCAGCAACAAGTCAACTGAGAAAAGGAGAAGTAATCTTACAAGCCTTTTATAATCATTAGTATTTTCCCCTCTGCTTCTTTTCTTCATAGTACTTTAATTAAATGGACTGTGGAAGGTCTGTAGTTACAGTCTTTGGGTCAGTAGTCCACAGCCAGCTGAGGAAATAAATAATAACAAGCTATTGTCTGGTGCTTCACTTCCTGGTGGGAAATAACAAGGAGTTGCATTGCCATAGTGCATAGTATGCATAGATGACACGTGAGGTAGATGACAAAGAGGACAGTGCATCTCGGCACATTAAAGAAATAGTATCTTACAGTATTTTTAGTTCAAGTATTAAGGCTGTGGTTTGCCTTTGAATGAATGCAATTCAAATGCTAAGATACTCACTGCAATGAAATGTATACATGACTATTTTTTGTCCTATCATTATGCCCATAAACCACTGAAATATGTATATAATATGCTCTTATAATGCATATTTGAAATTCTGTGGTGTGCCAAAATTCTTCATTTATGACATTGATTTAATACACCATATATAGAAAGAATTACTGAAGAGCAAATTTTAAATCAAATTATGTAGAAACAGAAAGGTATGATACTCATATAGACTTCACAGCTTAATAACACTCTGTTAGCTACAAACAGAAAAATTATGAAATGTACAGAAGTCAGATATTAAATAACTATAGCAATAGATTTAAATATAGATCAATTCCCTAAGTGCGCAGGCCTGCTAGCGTTCAGCTTGCATATCCGCTTTTAATCCTCTATTTCATTGCACCTACTCATTTGTCTCTGAAAGGCCTGGGATAAAGGCAATGTGAATTTCTCTTTGTCATTCCTAATATAACATTTCACTTGACTTATTTATCAGCTGTGAGTAGTATTTGCTTCAAACAGCATAAGTGCTCTCATTCAGGAAATCCCACTGACCGTGTTCCCCTGGACAAATCCCATTCTTCATGCTACACCTCATCTTGCCAACCATTTAAATGCCCAGATTCAGCATTTTATCTATCAAAACATTATAGCTATGAAAAGCTATTTTTTTTTTCTCATAGGGACACAAGAAATTTTTCATGTGCCTTCCTGTGGTACATCTGTCCCAGCCGACTTTCAAGTCTGAAGCTCATCATGAAGTGCTGTGCATAAATTGCACAACATTTAATTTTTTAGATTTTTAAAATTCTCTGTAGAGGTCTGATGAGTTGGCAAGCTAGTTCCGTCAATATAAAACTCCTGCTCTAACATCCCACCTCAGTGCTTGAGAGGGTAAGGGAGTAGTTACTCCGCAGTCACCTCTCTCCCATCTCTGTCTTCACAGTGAATACTCACCCACTTATTCTATTTGCAAACTTAAGCCTATTTCACTTAAGTGTTTTCCCAGACAACTATAAATAGACTCTTGGAAGTGGTAATTAAGTCAGGACCACATTCACTCACAGGAATTTAACAGCTTCTCCTGACAGAATGCAATTGTTTTTTCTTCCTCCATCCAGGTCTTTGCAATTGGCCACAGAGAACCTGGAACACTTTAATGCTTCAAACCATTTGCAATACAATTGTATACTGGCATATTATTATTAGTTTTGCCTCCTTATTCATGATGCTATTATGATTTATTTTTTTTTGAAAAATAATGTTAAGAAACAGATTCAGTCCAAGCTCAGACTTGCCCTGTTCCCAAAATAAAATGGGGTGGTGGAAGAGAGGGTGGAGCTGCCCTAGAGAACCCAAATGCTGGTGGGTGCTGAGGAGAAGCTGTGGAGATGTTAGCAGAGTTGTGAACTCCAGCATATAAAAATATGTTTCAACAGACTGAGATTATAGTTTAAGGTTTATTGTACTGTATTTACCCTACATTATATCAACTTCAGCGACAACAATGACAATTTTGTGTTACTTGTATCATCATAACAATTTGCTGAAAGGCAACTTCTCTACCAAAATTTGTTGAAGTTAGCTTGATTTTTTTTCTACTGTTAGATTAAACTTGAAGGAAAAAAAAATCTTCCAGAATTTCATTTCACTTCATACTCAAAGTACAAGAAAGCTATTTGTCCTGTTAGATTTTACAAAGAAACCTCTCATACCAGCATGTTTTTATATACCCGGTGACCACAGCCCCCTGCATTTCAGTCCCAACAGGAGATGGTGTTTTGCCTCCTGACCTTAGAGCCAGAGCGGTGCTGTGCCACCCCATGGTGAGGAGGCCCCTTCTCTGCTGCTGCTGTCGCCTTTCCCTTGGGCACAGTGCTCAGGGAAAGGCCTGAAGACTGGTATGTGTCTTCTGTCAGTTTGAAAGTCTGTCCTGCATGCAGGGTCCTGCATAAAGCTTTTACAAAACAGAAATAGAGAATGTTCTAGATAAATTACCATATATAGGCTCTCTGCAGGATTCCCCAGCACATTCACTCAGTGACTCCCAATTACTTCAACAACACTGTAGTGCTTGTTCTCACATTGACATCACCAGAGAGATATTTATTCCAACACAAGATGTTTGCCATGCAGAATATGTCCAATTTGGTTTTACATAAGCACATTATTACAGTTCATTTTTCATTTTCATCTGAAGATGTATTGTCAGTGGCATTGCATACTCTTAGGGAAAGAAACAACGCAAAACCCTTCCAACACCCCTTTTTTTCCCCCTACCTAAAAGAAACGTGCAAGTTCCCATGTGATTCTGTAAGTGTACATTCCAGTTCAGTAAGACAAGAGTAACACTGGCAATGCACATTGTGATTTGGATACTGGAAACATATATATATATACACATATATATATTATCTCTGAAACACGAGAATGATTTTAACAAGTCAAATCAAAGTTCATCCACCCCAGAACTGTGTTTCTAACAGTGACCACCACCAGCTGCCCACAGGAGTGTAAGGACACATCAGGCATATTGTGACATTTTTCAAGAACTGTCTTCCCATCTTCAGCAAATTCCAGCTCAGAATGTGCTTGCCCAGAGCCATTATTCCTGTATTCAACAGCTCCCAAGGGATTTTCTTTACTGAATTCATCTAATTGTTTTAGCATCCACAATATATATGGCAAAGATCTTTCTCTATACCCTTGCAGAAGTATTATCTTTTGAACTCTTGTTCTATTACTAGTTAATGCCTCCTATCTGTTGTACTAAACAAAATTGTGATTATTTCTGTCTTCTCTATGCAGATGCATTGTATTGCCCATCCATCCTTGCTGTGATGTATTTTTCTGACATTCCCAGCCTTATGGAGGAAGAAGTCTCATCTTTATTTCATTCAGATTTGACTGATCACTGCCCCTCATTCACCATGATGGCTGACCAACAAATTAGAAAACAGGGTTGGATAGTAGGCCCCACTGTTCTTTCTGAAATTAAGGCAAAAATACAATTTAAAGGTTTATTTTGGCCTTCAGTCCATTTTTCATGTGCAGTGGATGTGGATGGAAGTGCTGAATATCAGAACCTACAAATGCTATACCAGTTCCAAAAAGAAGAATTCCTCACAAAATTCCCCCTTATGCCCAGATCATAAAAGCAGAACCATATTATTATTACATTAATATTATAGGAGTATTACATTCATAACCAGAATAGTTCCTCTTATAAAGGAGTCATTGACATTTGTTCAGTTAATTTTTTCTCTTTTTCTTTTTTTGTTTCCATTTTTCTTTTTGTTTTGGTTTTGGGGTTTTGTTGGGGGCGGGGAGGGGGTGTTGTGTTTTGTGGTTGAATTTTGGCATTCTTTTATTTTCCTTATAATTTATTCTGGACAGCACTGCCAACCCATTTGGATGGATGTTATTCTTTTAAGCCAACAGCACTGGCAGAAATCAAGTAAATATTTTATAGTGGTGTAACAGATCATTGCTAGATGTAGGATATATGCAAAGAAATTCTAATCTTTTTAATTTCATAGAGTCATTGGAGTTGGAAAAAAACCTCCAAGATCATCAAATCCAATCTTCGTCCAAGGATTAAAAACAGCAAAATAAAAATAACCACAATTAGTAGGATATTGTGCTTTGTAATTTTTGTCCTACATCATCCCCTAGGTGAACATTGTCTCACCAAAACCACCTAGACAAATTACATAGGCAGAAGACTTCAGCGTGCTCTGAGAGCCTTTAAAGTTCAGATATCTTCAAGTTCTTGTCAAAATTACAGTAATGTTATATTTAAACTGACACCCAGAGATTATATTTTAAATATAGGTGGATTAATATTCTCATTGGATCACATATAATATTAAGGAAAGTTTAAATTATCATATAGGCTGCTTAGATTTTTTTTTTCCCCCAGTGTTTAAAAACCTGTAATTAGCTTTTAAAATCTAAGATCTCTCAGCCATTTAAAAGCAAACTTGTAAAATAAAGGCTCTTTATTTTACCTTTACTACAGGAAAGTTGGCAGGTTTCTGTAATGCCTTGTATTGTAAAAACCATATTGCTATACATGGTATAGCAACAATACAGCCTAAGGAAAAGCATCTGCTGAGCTCACAATATTGAATTAAGATCAGTATCCAGCAGTGAGCTTCTGTCACTAAACACAGCAATCTGGCACAAGGTTAAAAATCTTTTTTTTATTCGTTACTTGATCCAATGCCTCATTAGCACAGAAAAATTCTTATGTCAAGGTCAGCATCCTCAGAATGGTTTGATGCTGGGGAGATCCATGCTGAGTTACTCCTTGTGTCATGCAAATAATAACTGCAGATTTGGTCTGGCTCCAAGAAGAAAGAACTTTTCCATGCTCCTCTAGCAAAGTCAATGTATTTTCCTCTTTATTGACTCTACTCTTGCTTTGGAAGCTCTGGATTTTTATATCTGAGTTACACACTGTGAAGTGACTAAGCAGATAATGAAGATACTACTCCTTGGTTGTATCTGTTATAAATGACTGTCCATCATCACAAAGAATGAAGAATTTTGTGGCAAAGGCAGGGCTGCAACCCAGTTCTCTGGGATGGGAGGCAACTGATTTAATCACCAGACTTTCTCTTTGCACAGTGTCTTGCCTCATTCACTAAACACTTCCAGCTTTTGGGACACAGAAGTGAAAAATGCAAAGTCCTATGAAAACCAAAGTTGAAAGGTTTAAAATGACACTGAGTGTGCAGCTGAAGAGACCTTCCTGGACAACCAGCATGGCACTAACCAGTGCCACTGACAATTGACTCTGCAGGTCTAGAGGCTGTGTGTGTTTCCTTCACAGGCTCTGATTGTCAGAAGGAAATTTCTGTGGGGGAAAGTTGAGGAACTGCTGCTTTTCCCTTTCAGCAGTTGCCAATATCCTGCAGGCATCCAACTGAAAGATGGAAGGGAGCCTGCCATGCCCAGTTTCCAGGCCTGGTAGCCCTAAAAAAGTGATCTGCCTATTAAATGATGCTTTGGCTTGTAAGTCTCAGAAACCACTTCTGCCAATAACTGACATGACTGCGAGAAAAAAATTCTGCAGGCCATTAACTGTTTCATAGAATTAAATCAACACAATAAACCAAAACATAAAAAACTGCAAATGAAACAGCATGCAGGATTATGTCTGGTGAGACATAATTTTAATTTATGCCTGAATTGAAAATTACAGATTATACTGATTTAGTTTCATTATTAGATCTGACAGTACAGTTGAGAGGTCACCCAAGAAAAAGAAAGCAAAAAAGAAAGCATTAATTTACAATGCTATTCAGAATGTGATAATCAAGTGCATGAATGCTGTGGTGGTCCATTGGGTCTTCCTGGTGCTATCCAGCTGACATATGTTATTAGTATGCACTTTTCTATAACCACTAGCTCTGCTGAAGTTTTTGTCAGCATGTTTAAGATATACAATGTTCTGCTGTCAGAATAAAAGAAAAATCTAGAAAATGAATGGTGCCCACTTCAGGTATTGTTCTCTTTTCCATTTTGAGACTCCTGACTGTGGTTTCTTTCGTTGCTGTGGCTGTCAATATCATGACAAAGTCATAGGACCGCACTGTCCAAAAGATGTCCCTTGAAGCATATGTTAGTGGTATGCTTTAGGGCTGAAATAGTAGAATTTTTATTTTGGCTGGAAAAACTTATAAACAACATTTTCTATTCCACAGTGGTTATTCCAATGCATTTTTTTTTCCTGCAAGATAGTCTTTATATGATCTAGGTTAACAGCAGCCAGTTTTCCTAATATCATTACCCTTTGGGACTATCAATTTACTAGAAATAAAATTACATATAATCTTTCCCCCTAACAACACCATTATTTATTACCATTATTTATTAATAGATCCTGTAACTTGGTTTTATTAACAAAGATATGATTGCATATTTGGCAGCAACTCTCTTGATACCAAGGCAAAAAGTCACAAGATTAGAATCATATTTTCTCAAAAACATTTTCTAACAATAGATAGAATTCACACCAAAGAACATCTTGCTAAGAATAGATGGAATTACTGTGTAAAAATGCTTCATGTACAATGGAAAAAATTTCAATAATTTTGGCTGGAAGGCTATGACAATTTGTGACAAAAAGAAAATGATGCTGTCACTAGCACAGAAAAATGTTTTAGCTCTGCTAGGGTGCTGCTTGATTGCTTACCCCCAGCTGACTGTTTCACACTCTTTTGGAAGAACTTAACCTTTTTTAAAAAATTAGGTAGTTGTCTGTCTCCTACATTTTAGAAAAATGTAGTTATGAATACCATACCAGAATGAAAATTGAGATTACTTTGTATTCGGATTTTTTTTTTCTGAATGTGTATCATCCCAGTGTAACTTCTCTTGAAGCGGATGAGTTCTTCAGTAATATCTTCAAAGCTACCCCACTAATCCTCAAAATACAATTTGATGATATCTGCACAAAGTGGGACAACAGTTACACTGATAGTGTGCTGACTGTGTGTTACAATGATTAACACCGTATCACACTTCCTTATTCATTTCTTTCTTGACTTTTCAAGCTCTTTCTTCAGCAGCACAAGATCCTGCTGTTCTTAAATACTAGCCCATAATTAGCAGCCACAGTTTCTTCATTCTGATTTCTCGCATCCCCCTTATACCTGCAAGAATAAAGGTCCAGTGTCCTCAGTTTAGAGCTATACTGTGTTTCTCTATAAATCACACTATCCCATTGCAATTAACATGAGAAAGGACAGTGTGTTGTTAGGGTATAGTCAGCACACATAAAACGTCCGTGTTTCACATCATGTGACTTGAGCTAATCACTCCTTGACACAGCTGTTATATCCTGACCCATAAGCTCAGCTCCAGCTCCAGACAGGCACCCTCCCGCTAGAGCCCACTACTTGCACCATACAGAAAGGCAACACTCCCTGCTGCCCCTTGTCCTTCCCATTCCTTTTGCCCTGTGCCCCACTGCTTAGGTGGGGAACCAGTAGCTGGGCAGCACCTTTGGGGGTGTGAGAGCAGGAGCAGCAAGTTGTGGGGGTGTGCTGGATGGTGAGTTTCTTTCCCAGTGGGTACATGAGTCTGTGCATTGAAAGCAGGGAGGCCTGACTTTTATCTAGTAAGTCTTTGCTCTGCCAGAGCAGCTAAATGTAAATGTCCCTGTGTACCCCATCTAGAGAAATTTAAAGTCTACTTTAAATGCTTTCTTAATTTAATTATGGACTTGTGTACTCAAATTTGAACTGATCCAATGAAATCTGTCCCTGACAGGTCAACCTAAATGTGCAAATTTGAGTGTAGACAGGGCCACAGCATCAGAAGTTCTGCTACACTGTAAAGCTGATAGGAAGGTTAAGTTTAAAATTGTTCCAGAGGGCACACCTTCAGGAGACAGCTTAATTTCCTTTCTCCACAAATTACTGTGGATTTTTTTCATGCCAATTTCTTGGTCTTCAACATCTTCTCTCCTCACATGTGAAGAGCACTCCAGCATTTCAAAATCTGTATAGATAATAGTTTGCAGCTTCAATCTTTGATTCCCATACTGGCCATAAAATGCAGAACTGTCTCTTTAAAACTAATTAAAAAAAAAGTTACAGAGCACAGCTTGCAGTGATTTCTATGTTCTTTCACATTTTCCTGCCACACTTCCTCTATTTTTGTCTGTCATTACTTTAATTGTAATTTCATCTGGTTTAAGCATCTGTCATTTTGTTTATCTTTTCTGTACCATGCATACTGATGGCACTGCCTAAGTAACAGTACAAGTGTGTTTATGTTCATAACAACAGGCATACAAGGAATTGTTCTTTGTCAGGTGCTATCTTACAGCACCCCTTTAAAAGAACAGATTACCAGCGAACACTGAACACCTGTTTTTTACATTCTTTAGTAAATGACTAATGTTTATATACAAAGAGAAGGTGACCTCAATCACAAGCTGTAGCAGCTGGCAATCACACTGCCAAATCCCTGCAAATGTTAGTCAGTTAGCAAAAACAAGTTTTCTTTTTGTGATTTCCAACCGTCAGCTTTATTTGTTCTCAGCTAACTCAAACATTACCTCTCCACACAGGATCACAGGCCAAAGAACTTCCTGCAACAAGCTGCTGGCACTGAGTGTGCCCCACTGATCAATAGCTCAGCAGCTGTGACCCCAGGACTTACCTCGGCAGAAGACTTGACTGGTTATCGGAGAAAGATCCCATATGAAGGCCACACAAAGCCATGCAGGATCTCTAGAGGAGAAGCAAACCCAATTTCCTGCCTGGCTGGGATGGAGGGCAGGCGGAAAGGAGGAGGAAAAGAGATACTTCCATTGTTTACAACAGAATAGAAATTCCAGCTCTAAGAGACCAGAAGCAGAGGCCTGAAAAGACATAATGGCATTCCTCCTGCCTCACGTGTTCACCTCCAACTGGTTTTGAGAAACATTTCCATAAATACCTTCCATGAAGAGAAGGCGAAAAGTATCCCTAATCTTCCCACAAAACATACACAGAACATGAACACATTTCTAGAGGGAAGAATATTTCATTGACATGAAAATCGAGGCAGCATACCACATTATATTCAACAGGCACCTCCAGTTCAGAGGGAAACAGATTTTCCATATTCCTATTCAAGCAATGCCAGAGGCAGAGATAGAGGTATGATTCACAAACCACAGCCTCCAGTTTGGCTACTCCTGGTATTGCAGGTTAAAAGCCAGCATAGTAACCAAAAGAGGAACTAGCTACCTTTCCAAAGGATTGAAAATTGGACTGGATTCCAAAGCTTGTATTACAAGGAAACATTAAGAAATCTTTACAAAAGCTAAAGAGCTAAACAGATACAGCAGCACTGAAGTAAAAACCAGTGCATTAATTATTATCGTTAATTGGCGTATACATGCCACGCAAAAGTAAACCAATTTAATTACTAATATTGATTGTGGGGGGTTATTTCCTGGTTGCAAGAAAATAAAATATTTTGAATGTGTTTGCAGTATCAGCTGCAGTCCTATAAAATGTTCAATAGAAACTTTACTTGCCCACTCACAGGGCATGTGCATTATGGTGACCAACCCATATTTGAAAACTATGATCAAAGGATGTAAGTTCTACCTCTTTCATGATTCTGTTTGTTTTTTTTAATTCTGTATTTCATAATACATGTTTTGTCATCTTTTATATAACTACATTTACTGAAAGCTGCCTATGTACAGATCTAAAATCTTTTCCCAGAGTTCATGTTACTTTATGTTTTTTCTTTCCATCTTCATCTATTTCAGAACCCACACCATGTATAAAAATTTTCAGCCAGAAAAAATGTTTATGCTACTAGTTAGGGCACAACATGTACCTATGTCCATGCAAACACTCCCTCTTGCTGCAAAGGATTGCAGTTTTTTTCCAGCTTTTTAGATCTTTTTTAGAAAGTCAATTTATGAGTAATGTGGATCCAAATGAGAGCTGTCATGACAGTTAAATTAGGTGTAGTGCCATTCATTTTGGGGGCAGACTAAGTCTTGCACAGCTACTTTTTGCCTTCTGTCTTAAGTATTACCTATCAATGTTTCTTGCTAAGGAGTTTCTCTTTTCCACCCTGACTGAATTTTTATTTTTTCATTTAGATAAAAACCTGAAAGATGGAGTGGAAGGGGACCGGACATATTTAGGTATCCAATACTGACTTGCAGTCCAAGAAAAAGGAAAGCTTCTGGGCAAAAGCACTTGAGGATCAATCACCCATGAATCTTTTGATTGATTTGGCCCACACTGCATGAGTACAGTGTACTATACAGCTAACCCCCTCTCCCAGCTTCCTTAAAGCAGTATGGAATGACACCAGCTCAAGCAGCAGGTGCTTAAATGGTAGAGCAAAGGGCAATTTATTAGCTTTCTTTGATAGCTGTAAGATTCCAGCACCATCATGTTATCTTAGTTCTGTACTATCTAATTATATAAAACCGTCTGAATGTTTATCATGCAGTTTAAAGTGGATTTCATACTCTGCTAGCCACATACCTTAATGATAGATTTAAAATTAGAGAGGATATTAAAAATCAGGTAGGTGTTTCCTACCTGGTCAAGGCTCTTTTTCATTGTGTCTGTGAAAGAACCACAAGTTATTTTTAAATAAAAAGCTAGGTTTATTTTTTCTTCTTTCTATAAATTCTCCAGAGGAAGGAAGCTTTTACCAGAAGGCTCCTCAGGTTGGTTTCCTTTTACTGGCATAAGAGATGTCATTTGATGGTTTGCCTTGAAACTGATTCCAAACATCTCATCACACTGCTTGTCCAGGCCTTCCTCCAGATTAACTTAATCGACCAGATTAAAATGTGAACAATCTGAAACATTCGTAAGAATTTGGCATGGGATACACAGAGGGTTTCTAAGGACACAGTTTCTATAATGTTGCTCTCCTGAACTAACAGAGATGTGACAGTGCCATGGAAGGGAGATTACCAAACAATGTCAAGCACCAGGAAAATAAAGGAGAAAAACCTCTCTGGCAGTAGGGAACTTCAGAAGACAAAGAGTGTCTTTTTGGCATACAAACTGAAAAAGAAAAAGTCTTTCATGACAATCACCATTATTTTTGCCACAGTATTATAACTTAGTCAATAATAAAAAAAGTTGCTGTAAAACAAGCATATCCTTTGTAGCTACATCAATAAATTATCACGCAAGTGGCTGTCCCAGCCCAGGCTGCAGGAGACAAAGTGGTCTATCATGTGGCCATACGCAAATGCAGTTTTCAGAAGAACTAAAAGAGCATTAAGGTACAGTGCTACTCCTGTGTTAGGTCCGTGCCTCTAAGCTTCATTCTCAGTGTAATAAACTAGAACCTTGGGAAGACTATACGTAGGTTTAATCCTGCCCTGTGATACACACTCAGCAGTACCATCTCCTGCAATATGGGAACTTAGGTTTTTCAAGTGACACTAACATCCTTTTACCACACCAGAGCAGCAGTGTGGGAACAGAACAAGCACCCTCGGAGGGTTCCAGCTCGTGCAGCCTGCAGCATCATTCAACAGCTGCATAGTCTCTGCCTGGGACAAGTGGAGTCAGATGAATTTCTGAAATTGATTTTCTAGCAGTGCTAGAACCTCACAGTCAGTGGAATAGGGCAAAATCTATCCATATGTCAGAAAAGAAAAATTAGGGAAGCAGAGCATCTTTATATTGCTTCCTGCATATTCTAAATTTGGGCAAGAAACACTTTGTTAATATCAATAGTAAACAATGTCATTATATTCAAAGAAAAAAATACAGCTGAAGTTTGTTAAACTATGGGCTAAAAAACTTTAAAAAATGAATGCAACTAATAAACTTGGCAGAATAAGCCTGCAAAAATTCAATGAAACAACACAAAGAATGGGTGGAAAAAAGAAAAAATGTAGGATATTATTTAAAGTATTGGGACTTTGAGAAAACAGGCTGAAGGGATGTAGAGGGTAAAACCAGTTTTCTATCACTTTAGTCACACATCTTCTCAGAAATGCATCCACCTCTTGGTCCCCAGCATGGGAAGGACACCAGCCTGTTGGAGTGAGTCCAGAGGAAGGACACCGAGTTGATTAAAGGGATGCAACACCTCTCCTATGAGGAAAGGCTAAGAGAATTGGGGTTGTTCAGCCCATAGAAGAGAAGGCTCTGGGGTCTTCCAGTACCTGAAGGGAGCCTACAAGAAGGATGGAGTCTATTTACAAGAGCATGGAGTGACGGGACAAGGGTTAATGGCTTCAAACTGAAAGAGTAAGTTTAGATATTAGGAAGAAATTCTCTGCTGTGAGGGTGGTGAGGCACTGGAACAGGTTGTCCAGGGAAATGGAGGATTCCCCATTCGTGGAAGTGTTCAAAGCCATTTGGGATGGAGCTCTGAGCAACCTGGACGAGTGAAAGGTATCCCTGCCTATGGCAGGGGGATTGGACCATCTCTAAGGTCCTTTCCAACCCAAACAATTCTATGATTCTGTGACTGCTGAAAGTCTCTCCCGGAGAGACATCACGCTCGGTGATGTCCCCTCACAGCTGCCCGGCCCTGTCCTCCCACGGGTGTGTGGTGGGGGTGTCAGTGCATCCCCCTGTGCCAGCGGAGCGCAGCCGCCACCGAGGGGCTCAGCTGAAGCTCGGTCCGCCGCAGGAAGCTCTGCCGGGGGCAGCTCTTGTGCCCGCCTCCCGCTGTCATCCCCATGGTCCGAGGAAAGCTTTTTCTATCCCATCCGGGCCGAGCTGGTCTGTCGGGACTGAGTAGGGGGGAAACACCACCATGCAGGCATCCCTTGGCGCTGCGCGGTGCTTCCCCAACACGCCCATGGAGGGTGCGGGCTCCATCCATCCCTCCCTCCCTCCACCCCTCCTGAGCCGCTCCGCGTCCCATCCATCCCTCCCTTCCTCCCGGGCGGCTGCACACCCTATCCCTCCATCCATCCCTCCCTCCCGGGCGGCTCCGCGCCCGGTCCCTTCTCGCCAGGCCCCCGATCCGCTGGGAACGCTCTTCCCCCGGCCGCCCCCTGCCGGCCCCGCTATGGGCAGCGGCGGCATCGAAGGGGCCGGCGGACTCGGCTGTCCGGCCGCTGCCCGACCCCCTCCAATGTGCCGGCTGTCCCGACAGCAGCCCCGGACCCCTCTGGGGGGAGCGGAGGGTGCTGCGGCCCCAGCGCCCCCGACCTTCACACTGCACCCTCTCCACAGGCTTTCCTCCCAGACATGCCGGATTTTCCTGGGCTGGACTCCAGTTACTGACCTTACACACAGTGCGAAGCTGCCTACAGGAAAGCTTTGCTGTCTCGGTCCCCGCGGCCTCTCGTCAGGGATGTGCCCGGCTCGCTGCCCTGCCAGCACAGCTGCATTCTGTATCCTCACCTGCATTCCCCTCCCGCTGGTTCTCCTGCCCTCTTCTGCTTCGGCTTGCTCACACCTTGTGACTCGAGTCTGGTTGTCGCCCAAAACAGAAGTACCGAGGGAAGGGACTGTGGGCTTATAGCCACCATCAGCTCCCAGCAAGCCCTGGAGGGACATCCCGAATGAACTGACCCTCTCGGGAGTCCTTTTATCTAACAAGGAAGGCCGAGGCTTTTAGGAAAGCTTTGTCACCGTGACTGCTTCCTGCCAGAGCACATAAGGACCACATTACCTTTGGGATGGGAGATAACCAGGAGCAGGTGCAAAACTTTCAGATGCAGAAGTGCACAGCTGAGACCATTGGCCATCAGCTGAAGTCACAGCAATAGTGCAGGAACGAGGTGCTAACCTAAAAACCTGCAAATATTTGACATGGCCACAAGAAGTCCATGCATCAAGTTTTGCTTCCCAAAGTGTGGGACATTAAGAGGTAGAGCCTGCACATGAACCAAACACCATCAAGAAAACAAATACCTTTTTTTTCACTTTTTAAGACCGTTTTGACAGAGAAGGCAATAGCTGAAAGTATCAGATATAGAACTAAAAAATTCCTCACATTGCTATAGCTCACTTCATCAATCAAGATTAATACAGTATTTTCAAAGACATTTTAATGAGTTGCTGAGTCTAAAATGCAAAATATCTACATACATTGACTTTAATGATGTAAAAACATTCCATATTTTAGTGTTGGTATATGCCCAAAAGTATCAGATTGGAATTCAATGAGGAGTGTGAGCACGCTAATATCTGGAAAGCAGTTCCAGTTAGGCAATATAAAAATGATGGACAAGCAATTGTTAACCTGAAGGTGATCAGCTGTTGTCTCATCTGTGTTGAATGCAATAGTGGCTGTGCATAAAACTAAAAATTCACTTGAAAACCCAGTGCTTGGCATCAGTATGAATTTATAGAAGGAAAGGCCTGAGTTCTGGGGAGATCTGAAGTCTATATTGTGTCCTGCAAAGCTTTAATGATGCAAGTTTTGCCTTGAGCAAAAACCCAAGACTTTTCTGGCTACAGCCCCATTAGGTTCTAGAAACATGAGGCATCCATACCCTGGGAATACCCTAAAACCCAGTGGTGAAACACTGGAACAGGTTGGCCAGAGAGGTCGTAGATTCTGCATCCCTGGAAGCAGTCAAGGGCAGGTTGGATCTGATCTAGTTGAAGATGTCCCTGCTCCTTGCAGGAGGGTTGACTAGATAACCTTTAAAGGTCCCTTCCAATCCAAACTATTTTATGATGTTTTCCTTTGAGGAAACATGTCATGGATGGCCATTGCAAGTCAACAGCGCTGCCATTGCATCTGTGGTCTAAAACATTTTACCAAATTATTTTGAGAGGAATCTTTCTTTTTTAGCGATTTTACTTAAGTCCTTCTTGTGGAGGAAATTTTCTTTCATGCCTTTCATGAGAGAGTAGAGAGTTCCTCAGTCAAGATCAGCTCCTTTTCGGTTTTACAATTTCCTTCTGCAAAAGTCCCCTGTTATTTCTCTCAAAAGCAACTTTCCAGCCTTTCAGTCTGAAGAAGTATAATTTAGCCCATCAAAACGCCTACATTAAAAAAGAAGAAAAGGAATTTGTGCAATATAAGAAAACTATTATTTCATAAGTGATCAGAAAAGAGGATTCAAATAGCTAACTCAGACATAAAAATTGCATCTTGGGGTTTTTTTTTGTACTCTCATTGCCAGGTGGTTACTCCAAGTAGGCTGAACTAAGGTTCTTAGAGTTTTTAAACATATTTAATTTTATGTTTATCTATTATAGGGCAAGACTCAATTTCCCAACTAATGTTAATTGGTTTCATTTTATGATGTCAGCTAATAATTTTCTCCCAGTGATGATTTGGCAAAAAGGCAGCCTGTCCTAACAGCAAGCTGGTATCTGTAGCTACTTGCTTACTACTCACTTTTAATGATACTATATCACCAATCCTTGGTTCAGCCATCCAGGTGTTGTCTGAGCAATGCAAACGATTTTCTGAGTGCTACACAGACATGAATGCATCTCCCAATAGTTGTGTGTCTAGAATTGCTCAGAGATTAAATCATTTACCACAGGAGCTGGGTCACAGCATTTTTGCGGTTCCTAATCCAGACTTTGGTCACCAACACCAACTACCAAAGTGGATTGATATGAAAAAGTTCATGATTTGTAAAAGCTTGAAAGCTGAAGATCTTCCTCTCCTATCTATCCACTCTGATCTATACTGTTCCTGCTTTGAAACACAAAGAGCTCTCTTTCATTGGGAATTTTTGCTTTTTTTGTTTGCTTATCAGCACTGAATTAATCAGAGACAGCATTTGTAAAAGGTTCTGTTAATGTGGACTTCCTCTGCTGGCTTTCCAGTAACTGAACACGATTTCTAAGATTTTATATAAACAAAGGATTAAACTAGCTTTGGGGTTAAATCTTCCTATTGCAGCATTCATCAGACTGCAGTGAATGGCCAGAGAAAGCTATTAATTGGGAGTATGTGGATATACTTTCTTGGGATGATGATGCTAAAATAATATGATTGCCATTAATTTACAAGCCCCTATAATTCCAAAAGTTGTTTCCTGAAAAAGGCTGAGGCAGATGCATATCAGTCTGAAGACAGGAACTGCCAAGGCTCATGTATGCTACATGTTCTATGAATCTGCATTTGTTTGCATTCTTCACTGTCATATGTACCTGCTCTAAGCTCTCCAGATTTGAGTGCTGGGCACTCTGTCAACCATGAAATCATAGGCCAGCTAAATTCTGTCTCTGTGTAACTTACTCTTTTTAAAAGTCTTCCTTCTGAATCTGAATCCCAAAAGTGAAAATGTCCATTCACATTTTATAAATAGAAGACTGTTCCAGGCTGAATTCTGCACAGGCAAAAACTGTATTTTCTGAAACTCCAAACAGATTTTAATCTTTAATTGTTCCTGTCTTTGTTAAAGCACCTTCTTCTCACCTTCCCTTTCTGCTTTTCTCTTCTTTGTTCACATTTTCTTGTCTGTCTCACAGTTTTATACTTAATGACTCACTCAAGTTTCTTCTTCTTTAGCCCTCATGAGTTTTCTTTTTATGGTCCCTCTGTTCAGCGTTGCTCTTCTACTGTGCCTCCTGTGGTTTGTCATTCACTGCTCTTATGCTTGTGTGTTCTTCTGTCTCACTCTTGATATCCAGTGTGCACTGGTTGTTTAGGCAAGAAAAAAATCTTATATTTCTTAAGGCATCATAATGGACATTACAATAAGGATCATTTTAAAAGAGTTGTAGTTCTTTATCAGATTTCCTAGAAACAACATGATTTGCAAATAAGGGTAATTCAGGTGCTATGGACTTCTGATAGTTTCCTTCAAACTGTCTAGTTTTCCTTTAGTGTAAATCAGGAAATTCTGACAGCATGTCCTTAGGCAGTTACATTGCACATCAGACTTTAGCCTTTTTAGACTAAAATTAAAGAGCAATCCTGCAAGATACGGAGTACTTTCCTAAGTTCCCTTTGACTTCTGTGATCAGACTCCTGCAAGATTCACTTTTCAAGATAAAAGCCTGAATTATCATTTCACTGTCAGGTTAGTTTTGGTTATCTCTACTCCAGAATAGTTTGTATTTGCTGCCACAAATATGAAGTTTCAGTAATGGACCAGATTTTCTGAAGCAGTGCTGGACCTCTGAGAAGTCAGAAATGCCTTTTTTCAGAAGCAAGTTTTTCTGACCATTATTGACAATCTTTATATGACCCCTGCTTAAATGTTCATGTCAAGGCTTGTGAAATTTGTGGACCAAACTCCTCCTGATATAGAACATGGGTGGTGCCAATTCTCTCTTCAAATGGATGGATGACCAGCTTCTCAAAAGACAGCAGAACCTGACAGCAGCTTCTAAGGCCTGGACTGAGCAGGGAAGCTAGAAGGACCCTGACGGCCCTGAAGGTGTCACCATTGGTGAATGTCATCAGGACCATTTGGGAATTCTGGACTATTAGCACACTAAGCAACGTTTACTATGTACAGCTGCAAAATGTAAGTCTCAGAATTCCTGTGTTATCACTGGAAATGAAGCTATTTATAGAGAGATGTCCTGGTGGATACAAACATTTCTGAGAAACAGCAGAAAGAAGATAAGGTATTAACGCTCTTGCAACTAATCACATTGATATGTTCACGGAGTATGCTTTTGTGGTGTGCGCTCAAGGAAAGATGGGATGAACTGGCATGTCCTGAGTGCCTTCCTGCCAGAGGGATATCACACCAGTTAGTTTGAAACCCTTACATTAAAAAGTATAGTTACTTCAACAATCTAATTTTATTCCTAGCATAGGTCAAAATATTTAAAGCTACACTTAGCCAAGGCAAATATCCTGTAATGCAGGCTGTAATCTCTGTGAGAAGTAGTGCAGGTCAGTTCTAAAACAATGTTATTAAAAAAGTATTCTTTAGGTGCCTTTTGGTAAAGGCATGATTGATGCAGCATTTTATTGCAATAGGCAAAATTCAATTAAATGAGCAATGAATTTACATAGCTCTGAAAAACTAAAGTCCAACCTATGCGAAAGGTCATTTTAGAAGTAACACTCATCAGCAACACTGCAGTGAACTCAGGTACCTGGATCAGACATAGCTGTGTTTCAAAGTTAGCTAATAAAAAATAATTCCTTGGGCAAAAATAGTATGTCACGTAGTGTATTTCCATTCTTCTGAATTCAGAGAGCAACGGATGAATGTCACTGAAGAGTCACAGCTGAACCCAGATAGCTCCTTGAGCAGATTAGGTCACTGGTTTGCTACATTTATACTGTAGCCCTGCCTCACAGTTCTCACAGGCTTTTGAAGACTGTTTCATCAGAAGGAGCCCTGGCATCCAGCACAATGGCATGTTTATGTTAAAAAGAAAGGGTCTCACTCACAAGGGGCAGGACCAGGGATGCCGGTAGGAGTGGCAGCAGTGGCTTCCTGTGCCCCAGGCTGGCGTGGGGAGAGGGCGAAATGAAACACTGTGGCTCACACTGCAGAATAGAAACTGCAGCTTACACATAGACCAGCAATCATTTTCTATATCCCCCCAGCAAGGAAAAAGCTGATATGTGGATTTTGAGTACAGTCCTTATAACTAATTCTTGGAGGAAAACTTGTAGGTTTTTCCTAGTGCACCCAGGATCACAGCAGGCAGTGAAAACTTCTGAACAACCAAGGTTTCCAGGGGTAATGTCTTCACTGAGCCTGACTCTGTGACAGACCTTTATTCAAAAGTCCCTTAAGACTGCAGCGAGCACTCAAGTTTTCCAGTTCCCACCTGAGCAGTGCTGGAGGAGATGACAGAGGTACCCTTGGCTAACTGTGCTTGGTGCTGCACTGGAGGTGACACCCACCCCAGCATACCTGGTGCTGAAGGTTGTGCCAAACAGGGCATGGTCCACACACATCTGGGGGCAGCCACAGCCATGCCATGGGCAAATGCAGCCAGGATGAACACAATGGGGTGGAGGGAAGTGCAACAAATTATTTTACTGCCTGGGCTGGGCAGCAGAGCGGGATTCAGCACAGGTGGCTGATGCCAGCACTCAGTCAGTGGGGTCCCTGGTGGCCGCAAAAAGATGTAGTTCCCACCTGAATCATTGCCACCAAGGAGGACTCTGCTGAAGCCAGTGTAGTTATGTGTGGGCATGCTGGGCCCCCTCCCTGCTGTTTTGCAGTGTGGCCTTCTGTATCAGAATGTCAGACATTCAGAATGTATATACTTGTCAAAATAGCATTCTGGGAGTTAACTTCACACTTGGTCTTTACCACATATAACCCAAGAAAAAGGGGGTGATGTGACACTCTGAGAACTGCATGTTAACGTGCATGCTGTACTCCATGCCTTGAGCCAGTATTTATTTGTTTGATAATTCTGAGATGAGATTCACTTAACATTTTCTTGTTTAGCATACAGTTGGCACACTCCAAGGCACTGTGCTAATTACTGAACTCCCTTAAGCAAGGTAAACAGAGTAAATTGAGTAGTGGAAAGGGAAATAGGTTGGTTGAAAAATATGTTTTTATGAGCCGATACTACATTTGACAATACAGATGTTGCCAAGAAAGAAAGGAATCCCAGTACAGTTTTGAAAAAGGTATATTTTTCACAGAGAACATGTCTCTTCTGGGAACCTTTAATTTAATGTACATTGGTTTCCTATTTTAAGAAAACAATTTGCTGTTAAACACCATGCCAGCCAGACTAACATTTTTTTAAAGCAAAAACTCTTTGTCCTAAAGGATTTAATGGCCTAAAGCGCAGGAAATTGGCTGTGACATTTCACTTTTTCCATTCTAAGAGGAAAATGGACCAAGGTCTAAAAATATCCCTGAAAAACCCTCCTTCTCATCACTGTAATATAACATAAGCCATGTGACAACAAAGATTTCTTTCTGAGCCTAGTGTTGCTTTTAATCAGCTAAATCGGCAATTAAGACTGTCTTCATGTAAAGCTGCTGACTCAAATAAAAATTTTGTATACTGAATTAACCTGACTAATTTGATGACCTATTCTGCAGTACAATGTCTCCAGTTCATCTCTATTCTTTTGCCTGAACACAAATGACATTGGTCCAAATTGCATATTCTTTTGGGGGAAAATCTCAGCAGCCTTTGTGCTGTGGGGCTGTTTTACTGTTAGGCACTGTTCAGCTCCATTTTCTATTTGCATATCCCTCCTAGAGGAATATGTATGTATTCCTACATTTTTTTGGTCTGTGGCTATGAATGGACAGTTGAGGTAGAGGGTACATGTAAATAAGGTTAACAAAATGCATCCTGTGGTAGATTAATGCCAAGGAGTATGTCATGAAGGTCTGAGATAGGGCCTTATCATTACACATAGACACTCATCAGAACTCAAAGGGAGTCTTGGTGTTCTGATCATTCCCCCAGCAGTGAATTCAAACATGTGAGTGAATCACAAGGTACTTGTTTATTGTCAACTCAGAAAAAATAAAGCAAGACTGGCTTATGTGTAGACTGAGGCCAGTGTGGAGACATTCCTAGACAGGGTGGAGCCCACAAGGCAAGCAGTGCTGTCACTGGGAAGGCAGCAGGTCCTCGTCTGCACTGAGGCTGGAGACAGAGCTTCATGATATGATCTCTTCAGTGGTGAAATTTGCTTAAGAGGTTTTTGCCCCTTATCTCTCTGCCTCAAAGCCCTGACCACACACTCCTCTCTGCATTACAGCTTGCTGCTTGTCCTCAGCTGTGCTGCTACAAATGATTGTGAGGCCAGGCTATAAAGCAGGTCCCTAAAGCAACCTGGGTTAAAAATAGACTTTCAAAATAGTCTTGCATTTTTGAGTTTCAAACAAAGATCACTTCAGCTGCCTGATTCTACAGATAACCCTAAAAATACCTATACAAGCACAACTGACGTGGTAACAAATTGAATTACTGCAAGGTAATTTAGCTTCTCAAACTCCAAAATAAATGTGTCATGAAAATAAGCACAAAGAAACTATGCCTCCTAGCTGGCGAGGTAAAAGCACAGGGGCTTTACTTTCCGCCAATATCAAAATCGTAATGAATGCAAACATTCACTTAATTTTAATGAATCAAACAGCCCTGAGGGATCAAGGTCAGACAGGCTAAACCCCTTTGAAATCAATGGAAGATTTGCCTTTCCCTTGTTCTGAGCAAAGATTAGCCTGGAGAAAAGGAGGCTCATGGGTGACGTTACCACTCTCTCTACAACTACCTGAAAGGAGATTGTAGCCAGGTGGGGGCCTGGTCTCTTCTCCCAGGCTACTAGTGAAAGGACAAGAGGAAATGGGCTCAAACTGCACCAGGGGAAGCTCAGGCTGGACATCAGGAGGCATTTCTTCACTGGAAGGGTTGTCAGGCATTGGAATGGACTGCCCAGGGAGGTGGTGGAGTCAACATCCTTGAAGGCATTCAAGAGACAATCAGAAGTGGCACTTCATGCCATGGTCTGGTTAACAAAGTGATCATCAGCCAAAGGCTGGACTCGATCTCAGAGGTTTTTTCCAACCTAAACGTTCTGTGATTCTGTAAGGCATTTTTTTCTTTCTCCTTTCTTCAGGGACTATCAATAGACTGGGAAAGGATGCCAAGAGACCCATCCAGATCACCCCTCTGTCCTGAGATGGGCTCTCTCATACCTACAGTCTTCATGGCACTATTTGCCTAAACTTTTTTTTGACAAAACTTTATTTTAAACCCCATATATCTCCTTAGGTAATCTATTCCACTGTTTAGCTAAGGAATTTCCTCACCATCTAGTCTGCATTTGACATTGCACCAGCATTTCATATCCACACATCAGGACAGATAAAAGTAACTGATGGAAAAAGCAGTGGCAGCAACACAGAAACTTGGCATGTATCTGATGATGCTTTTTCTTTTTTTATTTTTCCCAAGAAGAATAAATGTAAATCGAACCCAATAACTTAGTGAATATAGCTAAGAAATACAGTTGGGGTTGTTGATATTTCTGTGCATACATTAACTCCACCTGAGTTGAAGAATCAGTAATTTTCTGTTAAAGTTCTAACTCCTAGCCAGCAAATATTGGTAGTGTACTAGTGTGGGGAAGTGCTGGCAGAAACACATGGCTAGATCTTTTTTCTTGCAACCACAATACAATATAATCTAATATTACTGTAGGTCCTGTGGGAAGAGATAACAGTTCTATTGATTTGCACCTTTAAAACTGAAACCTACCAACATTGTAAAGGATGTACATTTGAAATCAAACTGAAAATATATCATAAACAAGCTATTAGACTGCTTTCTTAGAAATGCCACTTGAAAGTGCTTTACAGCATTGTAAATAGTCAAAAGATAAATTCTTGCACCAATGGAAATATTGCCAGTGATAAGCTGCTGTTTCAGAAGTGACTGGAGAGGAAATGAAGGTGCTGTGTAGTTTCTATATAGTCAGACAGTATAGCAAAGTCAAGACCATGTGGAAGATGTGTAGGAAAAATTAGACTGCTAGGACAAGCTGGGATATTAACAGCTGCCACCAAGATGACCTGTGCTGCTGGCATTTTATCTTGTCTTGCAATGTACAAGAATTATTATATTTTTGTTACATTTTCTTTTTTTCTTTCTCTGAATCTATGAGTACTTTAAAAAATGGAGGACAATTAAAAGAGTAAAGCTAAGTTACTTACATTCCTGTAGAATTTCTTTAAAAGTGTAATAACTTTTTGAGGACATCTTTCAAGACATCATCAATATGTCAACCCTATTTGCTTATTCCTCCCAACCTCTGAATTTGGTTTTCTTTATTGTCCTTATTGCAGCATTTGGGGCATTGTTTTTGTTTTATTTTGGGTTGGTTTTTTTTTTTGCTTAGGTGAAAATTGGTTGTTTGTGCCAGAGTTAGCAACTGTGGTTATTATGACCATTACAGTGGGTTAAGAGAAACAGGTTTTTAGGGAGAATGTCATCTTCCAACCATTCGAGGCATCTATATTTTGATAAAAGGCTCTCTTTGTCTCTACATTGATTACAAACAGAGCCTGAAGTGACTGGTTTAGATATAATGTCTACATCAGATGAATCATACCCTGAAATTTGCACTGAATAGACTTGGTTACCGAGAGCACCAATTTTGACATCAGTTTTGTAATAACTTGTACAAGTTGTTTCTGTCTTTTGCAATACCTTTGGATTCAGTGAAGTGTCTGATGAAGAAGCAAACACTTGCAGACTTTTTGGCTCTGCCTAAGTTAGGAACTAAGAGCGCACCTTCCCCACAGGCAAACATGTTGCAACATAAAATGCAAATAGCTTGAAAGAAAAACAGAAGCAACAAAGACACAGCTCTTTATATGCCCTAGAGGAAGAAGAGAAACTGGCAAGACATTTGTGAGACAATTCAGGGAAGAGTCATTTGACATAACCATGATGACACTCCTATTATTGGTTTTAAAAGTCTTGACTTGTCACAAAATATACTTTGCTACAGCTGTAATTAAACAATGGACAAAAGAGCTTAGTACCAACAAGGAAACAAATTCACATTTAATATTTGTTAGTTCACATTTTTCTAACAAGACAGTTCATTCAGAGTCAGCTCTTTGAGCATGGTTAATACTTTACACAAAAAATAAATTAATCAATAGTGTTTGCATATACAAAAGAAGACAACTGGCAAAATTTAGTCACAGTTGCTGCTCAACAGCAATTATCTCAAAGATGAACCTCTGGTCATATGTGACAATTAAGATGGTAACTCAGCTGGTTTATATAAGAAAATAGCTTGGCTTCTATAGAAAAAAATTAAAATCTGCAGTTCTTAGCTATACAAACACTCATGCTGTTGTCCTTATCTCCACTATGCTCCTGTTCGGAATTAACACGGGGGGATTTGTCCTGTCAGGATTTTGTGATAATGTTTGTGGTGACCGGAAACCTGTACAAGAGAGAAAAAGTCCCACTTAGCAGCAGGAGGATGACAGCCACAATCCCAACAGGAATTGCAGCACCAGCTTCCTGTGCCACTGGACTGGAGGGCATGTAGTAGGAAGGAGGAAAAGCAATGCTCTGGTTGTGTGTTATAGAATAGAAATTCCAGCTCACAGGAATTAGGATGCACAGACCAGCAAATATGTAGAAGAAGCCACCCACCAGGAAAAAAGGGGTAATGAGAGTTTTGTGAGTGATTCCCATATATACATTTCTCAGAGCAAATATTGTAGCAGCCAGTCCCAGCAAGCCCATGAACATGGCAACCAACAGGAGACCCTGAGCAGCAAAAATCTCGTGGGGGACGAAGGAGTCATAGCTATTGAATTTATGGCAGAACTGTTCTCTATAGCCAGGCGAGACGTGAAGGTAACTGATAAAGCAGACTTTCCAAATCCCCACCCAGGCAATGCCAGAGGAGATGATGGTGGTGTTGTCCACATGCCACACTCTCCATTCCACAGTTCCCATTGAAACGGTGCACAAGATCCAGCCTATTGTACCCAGAGCAAAGGCAGCCAGCTGGAGGTGCGAGGCACTGACCGGGGAGCTCATCCTCTGTGGGTCTTCTGCTCTGTCACAGACACAGTTGCCATGTGAAGAGAGGGAGGCACTGAAACAAAAATAAAATGTCAAGGGCAATTCTTATTGTGAATTCTTAAGGTGAATAGGTGAGCGCCTGTTTGAAAAAAACAACCATCAGGAGAGAAGGTGTGCATAGGGGGAGGAGGGTATGCATCTTTCCCCAACTGTAACGAACTGTTGAAATTTCATATCTATGGACAAATAACATCTTTTTAAAAATTCTGTATATGTTATTGTACCACGTGGAGAAGAAAGGACCGTACAATCTCCTTTCTACATTCACAAAAAGGAAATTCGTGTCTTTTTCCAAGTTATTTTTTAATTTGTTAATTAACCACTGTGTTCAAAGATCCTTATATATGCTACATATAATCAGGAGCCCAAGAGTTACTGGTTATCAGAAACTAAATCAGAGAAAATCCTCAGTCCCTGGCTGTTGCAAGAGATCCTACTAAGCAGCTGCAGAATGCGTGCTCTTCTCTCCTGCCAGCTGTGGTTTTGATGCCGCAGCCCAACTTGAATAGACTTCACCTCTTGTACTGCCCTTACCAAGAGTTGCTGGGACCAGCATTAGACAGAAAACACCACAGTTCAAAGGCATAAGCAAATCCAGATCACAAAGTATAATAACAACTGCTGAACTTTGACCACTTTTAGATTATTTAACCATGAATGCATTAGCAGAAATACTTGAATTAATCAGAAATATAGTGCACTGTGCAGGGCTGGAGCCTGGATGTGCTGCCATTGCTTTCACACCCTCAAACTTCAGCCAAGATTTCTTTAGTGTTTTACTTTTACAAATCCCACTGGTTCATAACCTGCCCAGCTTCCTCAGCTCAAATCATCCTAAGACTGTGGTGGAAAATATTTTAGTCATTGAGTCTAGCAAAAGATTTAATCGTTGTTTGCTGACTGTAAATTCTGAGTGCAAATTAGGCTTTTATTCTATTATTAAAAAAAAAAAGCGCCTGTTAAATTACAACATCTTTTGCACAAACTTCTGGACAATTATATGAATGGTCTGTGATGAGAGATGCGGTCTCAAATTTATAATGTAGATCTGAGAGGCTCTAGGAATCTGTATATTTTATAGGTTATTTTAAATACCTGTTCTTCTGCTCTTATTTCATTCAAGACTGAAGAAACGCTATACCAAGTCAACTCTAAGATAGATCTGCAACAATGTTTTGTTCTAAAGCAACAACTTTTCTATTTACTGATCTTAAACTGAAAAGGCTCGATTGCTGATACAAGTTATTTGCAAAAATCCATCCGTGGAAATCTTAAATAAAAATATCTTCATAACAATACAGTCTTTATCAAACATTGTCCATCTTCTCATAGCAGTGCCCACTACATACTTACTTCAGTCCTGAAGCTGATGCCAGTCAGGAGAGGATGGGACAGAGAGATTTTTGACACCAGCCAAACACAGCAACATCTGCAATTTCATCATTTTGGCCTCCCAATTCATCTGTGTATCTCCAATAGGATTGATTTCCTGTGGGACATATTAATCTCCATTATTGCACATGTACATTTAATCCTCTCTGGCATGGAGGAAATTGCTCTGGAAGCGTGTCCTGTATTTTTGTATACTTAAACCAAAACCAATTTATAAATACTTTCTCAATTTGCTGTGTTATTTACAAAGTGATTATAAACCCTGCTTTCTAACTAACTGTTGTTACCAGACACAGAGGACAGTAACGCCCAGGATATTATGAATGGTTTTCTTCCTGTCCCAATACCACATCAAAATAGCATATTTTCTGTTCATGTCTAGTGAAGGGAAGGTGATAGACAGAAAAGACTATGAGCAAAGGAGTCCTGTGGTGACTCCCTTCTGCTCCTGTTGGAATCAGCTGAGCACACAGAAGCTAAACCTGACCCGTATGAAAATATCATTTTGTGCAGAGACTGTATATCTATAATACTTCTCATGTGCATCATAAACATTCATTTAAACAACTTGATGGTATCAAGGTCATAAAAAGTAGGCAGCAGGTGAATCCCTGTCATCAAAACTTTTTCAGAGTATGTTATTAGTGTAAAACTTCATTAATTGAATGTACCCTCCTGCCTGCTCACAGAATGAAATGAGATTGTATCTATGATTCTGAGCCCCCTACCAAACCCTCACATGTTAAGGTATTTAGAATCATGTCCAGAATTGAATTATAAAATTGAAAAAAAAAAAGGAAAAGTGCTTTTTTCCTGCAAGATTCAAAACCACCCCACAGAACAAGCAAACAGACAAGATGAAAGAATTCAAGGTTTATACAAAAGTTCTGAAAACACTGGAGAATAACCAGCCAAGAAAGATGGACTTTAGGTGAGTTATCAAATGTCTAGACACACAAAAAAATTGCATGATTCATTTTGGCTCATTTCTCCACACCCTGCCCGATGGAGTTTGTTTGATCTAACATGGTATCACTGACTTAGGGGAAAAACAAGGTTCAAAAGACATACATTTCTATCTCCTGATATTAAGATTCAGCAAGTAAATAAGGAACAAAACATCAAGGTAAAGTAGTTACATGACTCTTCTTGCCATCTAAAAACATGTCAAAATTAAAACAAAGCTCTAGTTCCTGATTACAGTCTCTACCACTATGAATATTAATAAACACACTATTGGTTTTGCTGACATAATCAAAAGAGAACAGATACGTATCACTTGCCAGAGGCATTGATTTTAAAGAAAGCCTTTGGCAACGAGAATCAGGGAAATTCGTTTTCCTCCAAGTGTGCGTTGGAGGAAAATACGTTGATTTTTCAGGCCCACTGTGTCAAGTATTCCCAAAAAAGACACTTGGCTTGCAGATGCCCAGTAAAACCGGGAGCGAGCTGCAGAGGGCGTCTCCTTCCAGGATTTCACCCATTCCAGCGGCTCCCTTGTTGAGACCTCAAGGAAGGAGGGAGGGAAGCAGAGAGGGAGGGAAGGAGGAAGGGAGGTTGTAGCAAGAAGAGCAACAGGGCCCTGGGCATGGCTGGGGTTAACAGCAGCACCTGAGTCAGGACTTAGTCAGGTCCCTTCGAAGCCATGGACAAGCTTTTTGTCTCAGCTGGACCCTGAAAAAAGTCACGCATTTTGGTGAGACTGTGCAGCTTTCCATCCACAGGAGGTGGGTGATGCAGACACTGAACTTGGCTAAAACACCAGCAGTGCCATTCCTGCAGATTTCAAAGAGACATCCCTTTTGGAAAGGAAGAATTTGATCTGTCACCAGCTTGTCATCCACACACACACACACAGATTAATTAAATTCAACCTTTTGGTCCCTGTGCTAATGCCCTTTCCAGTCTTTTGAGCAAAAAAATATGAAAATTCAGTCCATTCATGTTTAGAGCTATACTGGATAAAATACAGTTCAAATCCCAGATCATATGCCGGGCTGTGCTAACATAGACAGCAGTGGCATCATCTGTTGGATGGTTTCATGCTGTAGTAATTCTATAAATATTTGAATTGATTTAATTAGTGTAGTAAAGTTACCTATATGGTCTGAATAATACAATGATGTAACACTCTCAGTATATGAAATGTCCTAATGCTCATATTCAGCCAGCTAAAGGAGGTCTTTTGAGTAATTAGTTGGTGTCAGCGCCATGTGGTTCTTGATTCAGGAGTTCTCTCAGGGCTTCAGCACTCCAAGTTTGCACATCAGCTACTTCTTGGGATGGACTCAGCCTACACAGGCAACATCACCAGGAGGAACAAGCTAGATCTGTGTGGCGTCTATGTCAGTGGAAGAAAAGCATGACTGAAAACCCTTTTCACCCAAAGAAGTGAGAAAAGTTTTAAGAAATGGCTATGGTGCCATCTCTGTGTACCATGATTTCATCCACATTTTCATTTAAAATCAATTCAGTCCAATCCAATAAGCACACCAGCAGCTCCTGGGGACAGTCTTTGGAAAGGCTAGAAACCAGAGTTAAGAAGAGAGCTGCTTCTACAGGATTTTTCCCTTATAGTAATTTTCTCTCTTAATGTATCTTTAATTTCCTTCATTTGGAAGGACTTTCCTTCATAGATGTATTTTTAACCAAATATCCTACCTGAGTAAAACCAAAATAGGATCATAGAATGGTTTAAAAATCATTAAAAATCATCTAGGTCCAACTCCCTGCCATGGGCAGGGACACCTCTCACTAGACCAGGTTGCTCAAAGTCCCATCCAACCTGGCTTTGAACACTTCCAGGAACAGGAGGTCAACAATTTCTCTGGACAACCTGCTCGTGCCCTCACAGAATTTCTTCCTAACATCATCTAAGCCTACCCTCATTCAGTTTGAAGTAATTTCTCCTTGTCCTATGACTACAATTCTGGGGGGGAGGAGTCCTTCTCAGTCTTTCCTGAGGGCCCCCTTCAGATACTGGAAGGTTGCTATCAGGTCTCCACACAACCTTCTCTTCTCCAGGCTGAGCAGCCCCAATTTTCTCAGCCTGTCTTCATAGGGGTGTGTATATTAAAAGCAAATTGCTAGCTTTAGGTACAAATTTACACAGAGAAGACAGAAGCTACCAGTAAAAGATGATATGTGCTAGTGTATTCATCCAAAAATAGAAACTGGAAAGATCCTTTCGTATTTATTGCTGATTTTTGATTATATTGAGTAGCTGTTTCCAAAAAGTGCATTGAGCCACTGCACATGCACTTCAGGGACAGAATGAGACATGACTTCCCCCCTCTTAGCTGCAAGAAACAGCTGAGAACGCCCAAGAACTGTGTTGCCTTTCCTACAGCTGCAAGCTTCCTTCTAGGTGCACAAATGGGAGTAAGCTGCTCTCTCAGCTGCCAAGTGGTTTCATAGAGGAGGACTGGGCTCATCTGTGCATCAGGCTTGCCTTTGAAAAGACCATAAAATGCTGCAGCTGAGTAGGTAAAGGTCAGTTCTTTGTGGCCACAGTCTCACCTTCTGACATTCTCAGCAGCAGGAATGAACAGAAATGGAACTATACTTAAAATTTTGACAACATTTCTTTTACTTCTAGTAATTACTAGTGACAAAACACTGGGGCTATGATATCAGTTCTCAAGGCAGAGAAACCTCAATGACAACAAATGCATTTCACTTCTGAAATTAATACTGTGTCCTCTGGAAAGCTGTTTTAGTTACATTCAGTAGTCTATATACATCTGCTGGGTTTCAGACCTGCTTTCTAAAACTAAACCTGTCTCAAGCTCCTGAAACAAGGATTTAAAAAACCTGCAAGTAAATGCAGGGGGGGAAAGGCTAGCATACTCTCTTAGTTTATGCATTTAAATATTATTAGGCCTATAGGTAACTGGGTCTCAGACTCTCTCATGGGCGATGAGGGCCTGTGCCAGGGGCAGATGTTCAACTTACAGGGTGGCATAAGAGAGTGCCCCCAACCACAGAATCACCCACAGGACTTGTCTTCAAATGCATCATTTCATAAGATGGGTTGAGAGTCAGATGGCTCCAGCTTTCAGTGGCATGGAAGGAGTTCGCCATTTAGCAGAAGTCCTGTAGAGGTTGGTATGTGCTGGGCAACACATTCCCCAGCAGCAGCAGCCCCTCTGCAGTATCTGCCCCCTGGAACCTGAGGCACCAAGGCTGGATGGGCCAGTCATTAACGCCTGGAGCATAAGATTTCAGACATGAAAAGAGGCTGCGCGGAAGTATGAGATGGAGCTGGGACTTGCCATGGGAATTTGTGGAACTCTTACACAAACTGCATGATACTCAAAGCCTGTACTAATGTCCTAGACCCATAAGTTTGGATGAGTCTAGAAGAGAAATTCAGAAATGTTTTTTATCCTTCTGACATCCCTGCTGCAGCCCAGCTGTTGTTGAAGCATGGCTTTATGTCTAAGGCTATTTACTTGCTGTGGTCCTGGCCTCAAAAGTTGCCAGAATTGGCTGCTAAGTCAGTCTACTCCTAGCTTCTTCGAAAGACATTTAAACAAACACTCATTGTGGCAGTTCTTCTGTTCCTATTTTCTAGAAATAAAGTTAGCTACATTTTTGACCTGTTTCTTGAACACAATCTCCCTGACATTCATGAAGTCTTGAACGCTGATATCTCATGTTTAGGTTCCAGCTGTCACAACATACTTATTTTCAATTAGAAAAGACAAACTAATAGAGCTAGCAATTACTGGAAAGTTGTTGTAGGATATTTCCAGATTTTATATGCCTTATGTACCTGCTTCCTCCAAATGTCAATATCCAGTATTATGAACTCTTCTGCTTCCACTCATTCAAAACAAGCAAACCAAAGCAATCTTCATTTCTGTTGCACCAAGTATGAACACACTGAAAATTAGCTGTGTAAAAGTTCTTTACTTATTTCAAAAATTATTTTGATTTGCTTTGATTGTAGGATGAAGATAAATTGGTGTTTTCTATATATTCCTCGCTGGTTTTTCAAGCCCTAATTTACTTTTCTGTGGTTGAGCCCACCTTGCACTCTTGTTACCTAAGAATATGTTGCAGGCTTATAGGCAGTGGGATGGCAGTGGACTGGACCCAGGACTCAGATGACTCCATATTATCAGAGTTTCTACAGATTGTCTTGCCTCTGCCTTAAAGGGAGCTCCATTTAGAATGGAAGTAGAACAGTCTAGGGACATTCCAGGAATGACAGCCTCTGAAAATCAAGGCAAATATCCTGGCTATGTTGAGATGGGATTCTTTCAGAAGCTTCAGAAGGCAAAGAAAGCCCAAAAGCTTGCCTGCTCTGTGTGTCTGGCATAGAGGAAAGAGCACTAAGGGCTCAGAAATCTAACTAAGGCAACCACATCCAGGTCACAGAGAGCTCAGACAGGACTGGGAAGATGAGGGAACAGAATACAGGCTTGGGGGATGGGAAGATGCCACCCAAGAGGCAACACCTTCCACCCAAAAGAATAGGAACTAATGCTTCCTGGAGCCTGCAGGAGAAATTAAGAACTCCTGAGCACCTGGAGTGTCAGCCTGGACATGCTGCACAAGCACCCGGTCAGGAGGAACCAGCATGGCCTGAGCCAACAGCACATCAGGAGCTGCTGCCGAGGGGGAATGGGGAACACACAACGTGCACAGCAACCTGCTCGTGAGACTGGCTCCACAGACAGAGGCTGGGGGGTTGGAGGGAGGGCTTTCCAAAAGGATAGGAGGCAATACTTGTTTCTTAGTGAATGAAAGCCCAGCTAAAATAAAAAACACTAAAAAATGTTCCGATAGAAGAGTGAGGTCTGAGCGTCTCTGTCTGCAGCACATCTGCAGTTTTGCGTTAGGAGTTCTACTGCAACTTGTAGCCACCTTAAGGAGAAGGTTCATGATAAACTCTTCCTATAAAAATATGCACTAAATTATTTTTCCCAGCCCATGTAAGCAGGAATTAATTTATTTCCATTTATTTCATGTTTTAAGTAAATATTCTTGCTTTAGATGTTGCCAGGCACTGCACACATTTTGAAATTAACATTCAAATCCTGCTTTTGTAAAGTTTTATAGCCTAGATGTAGTTTTATTGGACTATACTGTACATGGTTTACTAACCAAATCCGTTGTTTAATGTAAGTCTTGCAGCAGAAAAGGAGTTTAAAAAAAGCTCCAACAGCATAGTAATTACAAAGGTCTTTTCTTAGCAATATCTCTACGATTTAAGGCTTGAAAACTTAATTCTTCAATTCCCAGTTGGGAAAGCATTCTTTATAGGAAACAAATATTTAAACCTCTTCCCATCTGTTCTCTATCAGCACTTCATAAAATAAGTCATATTAAAAAAAAAAAGGGAGACTTACTTCTGTGAGTCTGAGAGGTGCCTAAGGCTGTGAAGCAGTGTCAGCTGGATGAAGCAAACTCCAGAAGGGAAGTGGAAAAAAGTGCCCATGCAAATTGTCCAACTTGTTACGCTACCAAGTAGGTACCTTACAGTTCCTTGTCACTCTCCCAATAAGTCAACAAAGATGTAGGAAGTAAGTTAATCATTAACATATTATAAAAATATGAAAGCTTTGCCATATGCTATTTATTCTAATTGCTTTAAAACACTTACCCAAGCATTTAGATAACTCCCATGGTAAATTCAATTTTCTGTAAGGTAGCCTTTCAGAAAACCTGCCTTTCTGATTACATGATTTTCCAGCTTGAGACCACCACAATGCCCCAGCCTGACAGCCTGAAGGACACAGAATTCTCATCTGAAAGAGAACAAAATGATTCCATAATCCTTTGTCTCTGCAGTGGGGAAGGAGGAGGGTTCTCAAGGGATAAATTCAAGCTGAACTGGTCTCTTGGTGGACTGTGGTTGGCAGCACCCATACTTTAGTACAAATAGTACTATGTTTGCTATCTCAAATGCTTAAAAACACACAGACATTTTTTTAAATGTTATGTTTGCCTTGCTTCATGGTTTTCCCATGAATGTAAACAGTGGTCCTTACAAACTGGAAGAATGTTCTTAACCCCATTCCAGTTTCTCCTCTTTGAACTCTATTTTAAACTCTGCAAAACTTCAAATGATGCACCAGCTCCTACAGCGGGAGGACATTTCAAAGCCTGGTGTTAAAAGACAGGTAAGTTTATTTCACAGAAATATCCTGAAATGGGAAGCCTCATTGAAAAATTCTCTCACCTGCAACATGCACCATGGCTGGTCATTGCCACCACTAAAGAAGGCTGAAAAATGTCATTAATTCATATCCTTCCATTTTCTACATCACCTTTAATCCTCTCCTGCTGTACCTTCCAGGTGATACTGATTGACTAGTTTCATGTGCAGGTAATGAAGCCTGGGCATTGCAACAGAGTCTTCTGCAGCTTACCAGCCTGGGATCTCCTCTCTGGATGGTCACAGCTGGATGGGGTTGGTTTGTTGCACAGGCAAACTCAGCTGCTCAGGCTTTGCTCTTGCGTGACAAAAAGCTGACACCTGATGGGCTGTTGTCATCTGCTAGACTGAGCATGGCCTTTAGACGTGCTGATGGGCCTGCTGAATGAGAAGGACAGCATCCTTGGGCAGTAGGCAGCTGGCAGACAGATTCCTTTTCTTGCATTTAATAACTGTGTGAGACAAAATTTGCAGGCAAAAACTATTGTTGATTTTACACATGAAGCTGCTGCACGCAGCCTCTTTGACCAACCCTGCAATAGGAGTGGCATCCCTACACTGCTCCCAGAACAATTCTTTGCTCCCCAAATTCTCTGTCTCTGACCGATTTCTCCTCAGTCATGAAAAAACCCACAAAACCCCACACAACTACAAAACAAACCCACTATGATGTTTTAGAGATTAAACTGTACAGAAAAATAATTATTTGAATATATTTGTCAAACACAATCAGTGCAGTGAAGTTTAATTCAACTGGAAATCCACAGTGCTTAATCTGTCATAACATAACCAGCAGCATAAGCACCATTACACTAGTGAGAGATACAATACACACAAAATTAAATGGAAGCAAGGTAGGAAGCAAATGACAGCATTGTGTATTTTCTTCTCAATGTATTGAGTTCTATAAACATATTCATTTTTAGTCTAATAGAGACAAATTATTAGGAAGTGGATGGAAATTAAGTAAGTTTCTGACTACTTTAAATAAAGGAACATGTTTTACACATCAGAGTTTATTGTTCTTTGAATGCCGATGGTTAATACTTTTTCAAGCAGAAAACATTTGCTTTCCTCCTCCTGTGGCCTTGGCCCAAAGCGCATTGAAATCAGTGGAAATAGTTCTGCTGACTTCAAAGACGTTTAGATCAAGCCCGGTCCCTTCTGTGGTTTACAATTTCGTTGTTCAATACCACAGAACAGGAAATATTTGTTTCAAGTTATTTTTCCTTTTATTTGCGATGCTGAAACAAACAGCCTGAAATCAAGAGGCTGTGCAAGATACATTGCCCAACACGTCGTACCACGTCGGCAGCAGACAGAGCCCGCAAACAGCTCGGAGCCTCAGGTACAAGCCCTTTCTCGCTTTCTGTGTCAAGACAAAGGTTACTTCTTCCAGGAAGCACAGCAGCCTCCCTGCACGCACCTTGCCAGTCTGTGATCCGTGAACTGGGGATTAGAGTTGTTGCATCCTCGCTCTTGGTCACTCACTGCTTGTCCTCAGCAGATAATCAGACCAACACCTGTCCAAAGCCAACACTGAGCCTAAGTGTGGGCCTCTAAAACCACAGCTTGAGTCTCAGAAAAATATTTACAGAAACACCTTTCCTAACTGTACACCTTTATGGCCAAAGCAAGTTGTCCTTTAAAACCTGTGAAATTCAGACATGAGATAAAAAACTCAACCAAACTCAACCCAGCTCACAGCCCAGCAGCAATAGACCTTCTGCCTGTTTTGCCCATGCCTCTTCAAACGTGCATCACAAACACATTGTCAACACTATGTTAAATGACATTGAAAAGCAACAACACTTAATAGAGGATGTGTTTTCAGAAAGTGCAAAATAACCTCATAGCAATTGTTGCCCCATTGTTGAGGCAAAGCCCATAAAGAGCCCACTGGACAACTGCATAGATAAACTCCACAGCTGTTACAATAACAAACCCCCAAAAGCAAGGTGGGCTTTTGACAGGTTTAAAACTCCCTGCACTTCACAGCACATGCCTTAGGAAGGGAGAAGAAAGCCTCCAGGACAGAGGGTTGGGTGCCCTCCATGTGGGTCGGCTCCATGTGGCTCTGCAGAGGGAGGTGGCCAGAAGTGATGGGATGAATGAGCCACTGGAGGCTCCTTCCTGTGTTCCGAAACACGCCCCTGAGGCAGGGGTGCCCTCGTCATAGCATGGCAGAGGGCTCAGTTGTTTAGCAGATTGACTTCTGCTTTTAGAGCGATTACCGCTGTCTGTCTTGCCAAGTCTGGCAAAGGCTGGGAGCTGCAGCAGCCAGGCTGCCCCAGGCTGCCCTCCGAAGAGGGGCCCCTCCTGCCAACCTCAGGGGGCTCCCCGGGGAAACACCACACATTACCAGATGCTTAACTCAATCCCAAACTGCACTGACCCCGTTTACAGCTGCCAGTGGGTACTGCTTGTTTTTATGGTTAATCCCATTGGCTGAGAAGTTCTATTGTTTCAGAAAACTTGGTAATAGTTTTGTTGTGATTATGTCATTGTATTTTCACGGCTTTGATTTCTCTTCCGTTTTGTGAAGTCCCAAATAAACATTCAAAATGCTCAGTCTCAACCATCTTCTGTGTTAGTTCCACCTGTATTTTTTCTGTCCAGTGTGGGTGAGATTTAAACCTCTATTTTAGACTCACATTACAGTGGACTCTTACATTATATGAAGACTATATGTTGCCCCTCTTAGCAAGAAAGACTGTGCTCCATGTCCAGTTTAGGTACTGTGAGCTAGTTGTACTTCACCCATGCCTGGACTTGCTTCCTTTCAAACAACCTTGCACAGCACTAATATCCCTATCAATGGTCAAATACCTTTCAGTTCTTCTATCCAGACTACGTCAGAGTTCTTTTGTCCACCGTCCACACCACTAGTAGTGTCCTCAGAGACCCTGCTGACACATTAACACGTTTTTTGTCCCCAGCTTTCCCTGGATTGCCTTATAACTGAGCTAGAAGACTCGCAGAAACTTCCTACAAAGAATGCAACCCTTTTACTATTGGCTAATTAAAACCAGGGGGAAGGGGGCACACCCCAAACACAGCTGCCCAGACTATTTCCAGCATAGGTTGTTTAGACATTTTCTTCAGAGACCAGCAACCATAGATCCTTTAGAATGGGCTCGCTATTAGTTTTTGAAGCAAAATTGAGATTACTATTACAGACTTAAGAATTCCAAGAGGAATGATTTCACTGAGACCGTGACTTGACAACGGGCTGATTTAAAACGAAATTTGTCTTTGGCTCAGCAAGAAATCAGTGTTTTTTTCCTGGAGATGCAGAACAAAAGCTTGCATGCATGAAATGAAGGGCTGCTAAAATTAGATGCACTCTTGTGGTTTGGGTAGGCTCCTGGTTATTCCCAGATACCCAAAAGTAGGTCATTCAAAGCTTAACAAAGACATTTTCCTCAGACTTGACATTTTAGAGGCAGTGGCGAAGACCACCCGATGGGAGAATGTTATCAACATGTCACACTCGGGTTTCGCTGTGCCTTGGCAATGTTTCTGCACTGTGAGTGCTGCAACACCAGGCTTTTTTCACTTCATTGGAACTGCTTTAGCAGCTTGTTCTTATCAGCTTCTAGAAGTCACAAGAGAATCAAATACCTCAGAATTTTCATCAAAGGGAATGAAAGTAAGACATCAGTAGAAACCTTTGGGTGGTAAAATAGCTTCACAAAGCAACTCCCCGCACAAATGATGGGGCACTATTAACATACTACCATAGAAGTAACATGTGAATCACTGGTTGCTCATTAGCTGATCATGGCCTTGACCTCAGCTAGAAGATCTTTACGATCTTTACTGACACCCTAAAAGGGTTTCTGTGCCTTTGCCCCAATTCCTGGCTATCGTCACAGCTGAACAATGACTGTGATTTTTCATCTGATCAATACCCTATTTAGATTAATGCAGCAGGAAATAGAAGTGTTCTGGTGACCCAGAACACAAATAAAATAGGATACTGCAGAAAACAAAACAGTTTTCGTATGAAAAACCTTACCACCACAAGCTGGATGCCAGTGGAGAGCAGAAGGATGCAGTTCTGTTAAGAGCTCCAGACAGGGCAAATGCCTTAAATATGTGAAGGGCAGCTGCTTTTCAAAAACATTTTATTGTAGCAACTTTGACTCAAAGGCAAGACAGCTCTACTTTTTATCCTTGAGCTGGTCTGTCATTTACCTTTGCACTGTGGAAAGGAATGTCAAACTGCCCCTGTTTTCCCTCAAAGCACTCCATAGCCAGATTACAAGTTACAAGGCAAAGGAGATGAAAGACCATAAATGCTCCAACAATGCTGGCTCCAGCACATGCAGGGGACAGTTTCAAAAAGACAGGACAACCAGCTGGAAGAAGCTGATGAAGATGGGAACATTTTTACAGACGGCTAAATTGGTCGGTACAGGAGTGCAGCAGGAGACGGGATCATGTACAATCTCAGAACACATGAGAAAAAATGAAAGCAAACTTGGTAACTAATCAGACTTCTATAAGGAGAGGAGTTCATGGCAATTCCTATAGGTACGTATGTGGAAAGGGTCTGTAATGGAAGAAAAAGATCGTCTGAACCATGCTGCCTGAAGAGCTCAAGCTCTATTTGCCAGCCCAGGGCTTGCAAACTCCCACCTATTTTGCTTTCCTGTCAGCTTATAAAAGCCACATTGTAATTACTTCTGCTCTTTTAAGACCCCAGTTATAAAACTGTAGGCAATCTAAATATTTACTGAAGTAGTCACACCTTGGTATGTGACCATGTAATGTAAGAAAAGCAAACACAAACGGTGGATTTATGGTGACCATAAAATTTTCATTCCCAGCTTCCTGACTTCCAGAGACTTTCAGCCAACCTTCACACTGCACTTTCCCTGCTATTCATGACAACAGTCCTGCACTCCTGACACCCTAGAACGTTTGTACCTAATTTTTATTTTCATGTATCTGTCTTGTACTCGCTGGTCCTTGACAGGGCTTCCTCTACTTAAAACAATTCTCATGTTGTATATAACACTTGGTAGTGCATACACAGCAACTTTTAAATCCCACTTTTGATCAGTGAGTACTCTTTGGTTGTGCTGTTATGAGATACTTACTATACTCTAATAATTTACACAAGTCTCTTCTCTCATTTTCCAGTTTTTTCAACACCTTTGCATTGGATATGGATAGTAGGATTATGTGGGAGAACATATGATCCTGACGGCGGTGACCAAGGATTAGACACAATATTTTAGAAAGTTTACTGAGTTTTCAGTAATATTGCACCACAAGTTACTACTTTCCCCATGTTCCACTGTTTCAGCCTTTTTCCTAGAGCTTGATGTTCATGTGAACTGTTCACTCACTGTGACCCCACACAGCTTTTGAGAATCACTGTTTTCTAGTCTATATGTCATCACCTTATCCATGTGATAAGTATTCCATCACTTGCTCCCTGATTAATTGCTTTGCGTGTCACCATATGAAATGACAATTTGTTTGAACACACCCAGACTACCAATTTTGCTCTATACAACTTTCCTCTTCATTGTTTGCCATATATGTGGCAAACAGAGACCATTATCACTGGGCTTCTGTTGTAATCATCTCTTATTGGTGTGGTGGAACTGCCCATCACATAAAAGTAACTCCACCTTTGCAAAACTAGTGTGACAATGAAGTTTACTCATGTAGTTCTTTCTTCTGTATTGCAGCAAAAATAGGAAGAAAAGCTATTTTTTTTAAAATTCTTAAACTATAATTGTATACAAACACAGAGCATTTGGAGAATGGGAGCTGAACAGTCTTGTAAGAATCCTTAGGTCTCAGACATCAGAGACATATCTGCTGTATTAAAACCAAAATGATTCAGCATGTGCAAGCAGTTGACAAATGGATCTGCAATTAATGCTGCATGCCACAATACCTTGGCTTTTAGAATTTCATGCCAAGTTAGGGACCCAAGGCTTGGGTTAATTCCACTTCTGGTTTCAATGCCTAAATTAGCTTTATCTGCCAAGAGGAGGTGAGGAAGGGAGAGAGATTTGGGTGAAACCAAGTTCTGTCTCAACTTGGCTAAAGAGAGAATCAAGGCCAATTAGACTCCTAATTTAGGCCACTAGCTATATACCTAAACTGCAATCCAGATCTAGTAGCCTATGCATGCTGAAGAGTTAGACTTCAATACTGATATTATTATCAGAGTCTGAACCCAGGCACCTAAGACTAGAAAAGAACAGGACAAAGGTGCATCTGCACTTGTATTGATAGGCTTTGGCACTTCTGCTGCAATTATACAGCACTTTAAGCTTGAATTCAGAGCCTGAGGTTATATCCTGCATCTGGAGACAGATGAAAAGCTGGAGAACAGACAAAAGTGTGGGCTTGCAGCTCAGGAAACCAAATGTATCCTTAGGCTGCATCAAAAGCAGCGTGGCCAGCAGGGCGAGGTTGGCGATTCTGCCTGGAGTGCTCTGTCCAGCTCTGGGGTCCTCTGCACAGGAAAGATGTTCATCTGTTAAAGTGGGTGGAGAGGAGGGCCAGGAAGATGATTAGAGAGCTGGAGCCCCTCTCCTGTGATGACAGACTGAGTTGGGGTTGTTCTGCCTGGAGAAGGCTCCAGGGAGACCTTATAGCAGCCTTCCAGTACCTAAAGGGGGCCTAGGAGAGAGCTGGAGAAGGAATTCTTACATGGGTATACAGTGACAGGACAAGGGGGACTAGCTTCAGACTGAAAGAGGGTAGGTTTAGATTAAGAAGAAACTCTCTACTGTGAGGGTGGTGAGGCACTGGAACAGGTTGCCCAGAGAAGCTGTGACTACTCGATCCCTGGAAATGTTCCAGGTCAGGTTGGATGGGGCTCTGAACAAACTGGTCTAGTAGAAGGTGTCCCTGCCCACGGCAGGGAGTTGGAACTAGATGATTTTTAAGGTCCCATCCAACCCAGGCCATTTCATGATCTGGTCACATTATGGTCACCTTTCTGCATGGACTATTTCTGTTTTCTAGTTCACTGGTTGCCTACCATGAACTATATAAGAGGGTCCTGGAATAGAAACCCAACATCCTTCACTCACTATTGATACCCAGATGGCAACGGTGAATACTTAGATCTGCTTTGCTTCTCGCTGTCTAAACTACACTTTCCTGGCTGGACATGATAATCCATCTTAAAGAGGAATTGGGTATTGCTCTGCCCTCAGCCAGTAGCCTGGTATTAAATTGAGCTCTGAAGAGGTAGCAATTAGGGAAGCAAAACCCCAGAGAACAAGCCAGGACACTCACTTGGTAAACGTGCAGTGCGCTGTACAAGAGGGAAAACACTCCCATCTCCCAGCTTGTGTGACTTAAGCATCTCGGCATGCCTAGCTGGCTGGGCTGCTTAGGGAATTTAGGAGGATCAGAGAGAAAGCATGACTTCCTCCTCGAAGGACAGCATCCTCAATGTTAAGTGCTCCTTAGTGCCAGAGCTGTGCCAAGAAAGGGGTGTTCCTGCATCCACCGAACAGCATGATGGTCTCCTCACACAGCGAGATCTGGGACTCTGAAATTCCAAGTTGTTCCCCATAACTTTGATTTTCAAAGATGCTTTAGGGCTTTTTCACACTACAGTAATTAAAAAAGCCTGCCCTAGCATATGAAGACAGTATGATTCTGCTGTATCACGCATGGAGAAAGAAAAACAGGAAATTTGCAGTTCTGAAGCGCTTCACCAGTGGTTTAGTTTTATTTCCTTCAGGGTACTGATCCTTCCAGGTTTTCACTTCCTTGTGATCTGTATCACCTCATTAATAAAAGAGAGTGACTGCTCCACCCCTTTCCACTCCGATCATCACAGCTGATTTCTCTTTTTGTCTCTGCAGGAACCGTACCTGCGTGAGAAAGCTGCTCAGGCTGTGACTCCTGGGAGTGGCTAAGAATGGTACTTGCAGGGCTCATGCTTTTCATATTTAGATACTGAGATAAACAATCTTATCTTCCATTGCTTATTATTTAGTGTTTACCTTTTTCTGAGGCTGTGAGAGAAGACACAAGCCTAATTTATCAATAACAAACACTAGGAAGAGCAGACAGCTGGGAAGTGAAACAGATGTTGAAACTAAATGCTTGAAACAATCTTCATCAGGAAGATTTTGTTAATTGCTCTCAGGCTTTTGGACTTTACAGCTCTACGGAAAGAACGTCTTGGTAAAACTCTTGTAACAACATTCATTATCCAGTTTACAGAACATGGTCTCCATCAGGCACCCAGCAAATGCTGCTGTCACAAGGAACATCAGCAAACTACCAGCTCTTGGTAATGCCTGAGACGACAGCTTTCCCAGAGCCAATACTGGCTCCCCTTAGGGAAGCTGCTTGGAATGAATATAAGTTTAGTTAATACAGTTGCCGCTTGGTACGGGCTTAAGAAAACCTTTTTTTCACTAATCCCCTTAGAATGTATGAATACCGATCTAAAATTCGTGATTGTTCTCACCTGGGACATGTAGCATTACTGAAAGTATGATTATTCTTTCTGTATCTTTCACCACCTTGTACATCTTCAGCTTCACAGTCGCAAATCCATTTGTTTTAATTAAAATATCTTCTGTGTTAAGACAAGTAATCATGAACAGCAAATTAAAGTATTCCAATAAAAGAGGACATGCAGTGGGAATCCGGATGTTCTCTAATGGTACTACTGCATTTTGGGTTAACAAATGACACCTAGGGAGCAGGAGATACACAGAATTCCTCATTCAGCTTCACCCCAGAAGAGGTGCCAGAAACCACTGCTTTAGGAGTCCAGATACTCTTGGTATGCCCCCCATGCCATCAGCCAGCACCACACAAGGTATCCAAAAGCAGCAGCAGGCAGCAGGTGATGGCAGTCTGTCTAAACTTCTTGTTTCCTTAACCAGTTGGCAGTTTGCTGCATCAAGGAGAATTAAGAGGAAGGGAGAATTCGATTTATATCAACAGACTGCACTAACACTGACACATTTGGCAGCAGGCAGATGGCACAGCCTAGTGACAAGGTTATCTCCCCCTGGCAAATTTAGGAGACTGCCTCCAAGACAGAGATATCAAAGTGCCTAAAAATAAAGCTGTTGTGAGGATTTTTAATATAGGAAGAAAAAAATGTATTTTACTAGCTTTGTTCTCGGGAAAGGGTCAACTGCCATGACTAAAATAAAACTTGGCCTAAGATACACAACTGCCCATTGGCCCACAAAAAAGGTCTTTAATGTAGCCCATCTTGAAAAGACACCTGCTCTGCCTGTGGGTGTGTTACTGCAGCCTGAGCGAGAATCCACACAGGTAACCCATCTTACAGTTAGTGGATCACTGTAATTAATTAAGTGTAAGACTGGAACTGTGGTAAGTAATGTGATGACCAATTTACCACTGCTGACAACTGACAATATATAATCCAATAATTTAAAGATGTAATTATTAATTTTTATAACACCTAGTCTGTGGGCATGTTCTACCCAAGTATGTGGAAAAAACAATTTATACTCTAAAAAATTGCCACAAGTGAGAAGCTCTTAATTAGAATAAACCTCTGAACTTCTGCAATAAATGACCAGACACTAAAACAGGAGTGGCTATCCTACTGCGTATCATAGTAGCTAGAGCCACTGGATTGCCAACAGGTTACTTCAGCTGTAAAAACTGAGACAATCAAGTACACCAAAATTAATCACTAGAACTTGATTAGGAAAGAACACCATGAAATGGTGACTCTTTTGAAATCTGAGGGTCTCAAATATGCGACAACAGAAAATAAAGAGCCTAATTTCAGTTTAAAGACAAGCAATTTTAAAAAATTCAAATAGTACATAAAAACTAGAATGTTATTCCCCTAGAGCTGCCATCCTGGATTGTACCTATTGCTCACAGCAATAGGCACAAACAGGTGAGTCCATGTACAAAGAGAGGGAAAAGAAAGGGGTGAAAAGGAAGCTTAGAAAAATCCTACAAATACCCAAGTATTTTTCCTTCCCTAACTTGCTTTTCTCAGATAGTTCCTATGATAAAGACCTTAATGGACAATTATAGACAATTTCCAGGATAATTTATCAAGTTATGATCCATTTTTTGTGCACACTTGACAGTGTTTCTGAGTAAGGCAAAAGATTCTGCAGTTAATCTGAGAACCCCCATTAAATTGAAATTAAACACTTTCTGTTGAAGTCTGCTAGAGCTGGAGAGTTCAGAGTGATCTGTTATTGCAAAAAATCTTAAGCACCACCGACATATTTCCACATGAAATATCCATTCTAAACATGAGATGAAGCTGAAATAGTGTAATTGCCCAAGAAGAAAAGTGAAATCTGCTTCCCTGGTATATAATCTATAAGTGGTGAGAGATTGATTTATTTTATCTACTTCATAATGTATTTTCCTTTCTGCCATCTCATATTCACACAGTTAAAACACTAAATAGACATGAATGCAGTTCTAGTACTTACAGTGGGAACTTGAGAACAATCTATTACTCAACATGCTAAATAAGCTGTGAAAAGAGAGCAAGCTGCTTCAGACCACAAGATAACTGGCCTGGCCTTTAAAAGCCCAAAGCACTGTTGATAGGCACCAATGCAAAACAAAGCAGTAGCTTTTGACATTAAAATTGCACACAAAGACTAACTCTACATTGAAATATACAGTTTATTTTCTCAAAGTCAAGCAATACCATTTGTCAGTAGGTATGTGTTAAGTGTCAGGCAGGAAAACTGTACATTTTCACTCTGGGCTGCAGGATCCAAACAGTTGACGAAGCATCGTGGAAATCTTTCACTATACAAAGAGATCTAGGATTGAGAACAACAAAGGATGAAGAAACAGCCATCCCCAGGATGCCAAAGGCAAAACATTAGCACCAGATTTTTCCAAAAAGCAACAGTATAGCTATTTACAGATTTACATATAACATTGGGAGGCAATCACCTTCAGGTTTCCCAGGGTGAGAGATTTTCAAGAGTTTTAAAAAAGGAAAGGAAATAATGGTGTCTACGCAACTGTTTTGTGAAAAGAATAATAGATACAGCTTTCACAATATTGCTACCTTTTATCAGATATCTAAATCAAAGTACTGTATACAAACACATTGCAATTATATTATTATTCACATTTCACATACACATTTCAGAGTAACCACAATATGTAAAATTTTTAAAATGCCACAGATAAAACAATGCACACTCTTCTCCAAGCTAAAAGACAAGCATAATTTATGTTTAGTTTTGGGTCTGTTATAGTTAAGGGATAAGTTTAAGGATAAAGGGATTACTTGTCCTAGGAACATAGCAGCATATAACTGTGAGATGCCAGAAGACTACATTTCTCAACTAGGAGGGAGAAACTAAGGTCAGCTGTAGGTCTTGTAAAATGGTAGCTCCATTTGACCCCAACTGATACACATCAACATCAGTTAATTAAAGGTTTGGTCCCGGTATACAAAGTAGTGCACTATAAGGTGAGGGCATGGAGGGGCAAGTCCTTTTAATGGTTGCACCTGTCTGTAAAGGAACTGGTTCCAGAGGATTTTTACTCCCCATTTCCCCAATTCACTGATCAGCACCTCTCCAGTTCTGTCCTTGCAAAAGAGAGGACTTAGGTAAGAAGGACAGAAAAACTCTTGTGAATGCTGCCATACTGCAGGGGTAGTGGGAAGAATTCTTTCCTCTCCTTTCATCAGCTGACTACTTGTATTTTCAACCTGCTCAGCTACAGACTGGCATTCACATCAGCCCTGAAAATGGCTTCTTGTTGGGGAACCTTTTTGTCTGAGGAGAGAGAAATGTTTTCCTCACTACAATGTAAATAGCATATACAGAGTCATCCAAGACTTTCTTTGTCTGCAAAACTTTAACATAGACTTTGACATTTAGACAGTACAGAATTTCACTGTAGGTATCTAAGCAAGTCAGCATAACCTATTACTGTGCTAAAATGGGAGTTAGCACCTCTTTTTAGAGCTACTGGAAATCATCTGTTCTAAGTCAATGGCAGCATTATGAGAACACAAGCAGTAACCTGATACTGTGAACTAGCATCCTCTCCTTTATTATTGTGCAATGGAAAAAGCAAACAAGCAGCCCCATTTATGTTCACAGTTACAAAGCAGAGTTTCTCCAAGTAAAACACAGTATTTACATGGCAGAAGTATTTATATTGCATTCCATAGTCTGAGAAAGAGGGATTAACAGCATCATGTAGGTCAACTTCAATATAACTTAACTGTCTATATAAAACCATCACAATGTTGAGTAATCAGAAGAAAAACAGAAGCAGTGTCCTTAACCCACATTTATTTTCATGAAGTGTAGTGGGTTTGGGGGAAGAATAAAAACATGCATAAAAAGCACAAGAAAGAGCAAATGAGCCTTCTAAATAATTTAGGTGAAAAATGTTTGGAACAAAATCAGCACAGTACTTCCAGCCTCTTTCTTAAATCAAGTAGAACTTGGTAAAGAAAATCACTTGCACTACATTAAGAAGGTGTACAAATATGTCTTGCAAAATAATTTAAAAAAAAATCTTCTGCAAGGTAGCTATTAGGTAATTTGCAAGCTGGTTTAAGAAGTGTTTAACTGAAACTGATTTTAGTTATTTTCTGCAAGGGGAAAGTGCCATCCTATATACAATATTACAAAAAAAGTGTCTGATGCCACAGGATCAGAGTGACACTACATTTCAGTAATCTGAATATATTAGCTATAAGATACACACTTCCCCTATTTAATGTGTCTTAAAAAAAATAAAAAAAACCACTACATTTACAGCTTCTGAATGTGTGTGCATTCATGAATTGCTGTTGGGTTTCCCAGCGGTCTGTGCAGCATCTGAACATAAAGAAAGTATACAACCTATTCTAAAACCCATTGTTTGCATGCACAACTGCCACAGACTGAGCGTACTGAGCAGAAAGGTTGAGAGTCTGTCCTTTTCTGTGGAGCTTTCTGCAAGTTAAGCAATGAGAAACAGCTGTAGAGTCCAGCAATAAAAATGTGTTCTAAAAAATTAAATCCATCATTCAAAAAAAAAAAAGAAAGCATTATTGCTGTTGTGAGAGCTATTTTTCTCTTGTGCACTTGTTTCTTTACTAGACACTCAGGCAAGCCAAGATACTCATTTGTACACTTGGAAACTCCCTGATCCCTTCCTTCTTTCCCGTTTTTCACATCGTTGGTCAAACCAGTCCCCTTATTTGAGCCGTTCAGGTTGAAGACTATCGGTCAGACACTTCAGCTGTTCTTCCCCCAGCTTGATCTTGTCCTCAAGTTCTCGCTGCTCAATGATGAGGGCTGACTTCATTTTCACGAAGTGCTCATAGTCTGCTAAGTTCTCCTCACTCAAGTAGTTTGCTAAAATGTCTAAGACAACACGCTCTCTACGATCCAGGTTTTCCTTCAGTTCCTTTGCATCTTCATGTTGCTGGGTCAGCAGCTTTTGCTTATCTACCAATGTCCGCTTAGGAGAAAAGAAAAACAGTTAAAAATTCACCAGGTTCACTAGGTTGGGACAACAGCTTCAGTGCTTAAGTCTCAAGTCTGTTTTATCTGCAAAGTCAAAGACTTCTCTGAATACTTAGAAAAGTAGGAAGAAGAGGAATGCTCCTTAAAGTTTATTCTAATAAAATGCATTAACAAACTGAAAAAAAAAGTAGCAAATCAATGAAACATGCACCATTAACTTCTATTGGCCTCAATAGCAATTGCTTCAAAGACTGCTTTGCTATTTAATAGTTCAAAATAGCTGTATAAAATAGTTGCCTTTGAAAAACAGTTCTTCAAATTAGGACTTCACTCAGCAACATCTTACATCTTCAATACACAGCACTGACAGCTGTGGTTACAGAACCCAGAAACAGACAATTAATGGAGCAATTTGTTCTTACACAGCTCCTGACACTTGTATTTAGCAATTCTGTTGCATCAACATGCCTACCCTAGGAGATATGAAGTCGTGTGGCCTTCAGACATAAGGAAGAGAGAAAGCTGACGCAAGAGAACAGAAGGGAGGGAAAAAACAAAACAAAGCAAAAGGGCTGTAAAATTTCTGCTTTGTGGCTTCATAAGTGGAAAAAGAGAGGCTGAATGAAGATACACACAAAGAAAATACAGGAGAGAACAGCAGCTATATCTCATTCACAGAGATATATAAGCAAGGAGGGTGAAGTTCCTCTCCCCGTTTACAAAGTCAAGAGTCCCACCTGAATCACTCATCTACGCTCCTTTAGCAGTATATGGAAAGAAACAGGAGCATCATTAATCTGACCTATTTCAGATGTCTGCCTAGAAGGGATTGCCTTTTTCAAGTGACAGAGTATGGCTGGCCTACTCTGACATCAAGAACTCCTGTACAGACTTCTGAACTTAATTAAAAAGTGCCCCTAAGAGGTACCAATCCATCACTTTTAGCCATGCTTCAGAGATGAATTCTCTTTGAGAAGCTGTCTTCAAATAAACCTGTCTGTTCAAACAAACGCAACCGTTTTTTTCATTTGCACTTTCTGTTAAATCACACATGCTATTTAATAAGCCTGAAGGATTTAAAGAGAAGTGTTTTTGTAGACTATAGAACAGTCTTTTAAAATGGAAGTATGAGAGTAAGGGGGATACAGACCATTGAGCTTTAATAAACCTACCTGCCAGAGCTGCACATCTATCCTGTGCTGCCTCTTTTCCTATAGACAGCCCAAAGCTCGAGTGAAACGTTTTCAGATTTGTGCTCTCAATGTACTTAAAATACAGAGCCTAGATTAACTCAGGAGTCAAGACAGCTAGGGAAGACAAGTCACAGAAACCACACACTATTAGGAAAAACATAGTTTAATCTTCTTTGAGCTTATGCCAGGGGAAAAAAAAAATCCTGCTGCAAGCAGAACTATCTGCCGCAAAAAGATGGAAGCACAGCTCTCCTAAATTCACCAGGGCAACTAGCAGACAGGCCCAAGCTTGGGAGTGTGGCTACACTGCTCCCCAGGACAGCCTTGCTTATGGGTACGCTGAGCAGAAGCAACAGAACTGGACAGAATCTGATGAACACAAGAGGGCATATATCAACCAGCTGGTACCTCAACTGCAGAGCTACCTGCATAACCCTGTGATGAAACAGCTCTGTTTTTCAAGCCACTTGTTATCATTGTCAATGGACACAAGAACAATCCAATGTTTTGTCCCTCATAACAATTCCTGAGATTCAAGTTGCATGGTTTCTTCTATCAAGCTTGTGGTGTGACTTTAAGATGAACATGAATAACCTGATAACTTTAAGAAGAGGAAACACTATTTATGTTATGAACTTTGCATGCCATAACCTCTGCACTTGTGGAGGTTATGGGGAATCCTAAGGAAAAAGTGGGATGCACAAAGGAAGAAAGCAGATGAGATACCTCTTGAATTTGTTTTTACCTCTGTCAAAGATGATTGACACCAGAAAACCTGTTTTGAGGGATAAAGTGAAACACACTGTAACAGGCTCAAATCATCATTCTTGAGGAGGTTCTGTGAGCAATGGGTAAACAGCTCACCCAGGTTAATGGCATAAATGATGTCAGATTGTTTCACCTGTCCATCTTCAACTCACTAAAGCCAAGTAGAGTGCAGAAGAGTTTCTTGCAGTTAGCACTGCTCTGAAGCCCCAGCCAACAAAGGCCATCTGAAGCTCCTTTGATGGAACAACCTTTCACTCTTTCTGTTGAGAATAATTCTCAAGAACTGTTTGCTGTTTCGAACCACAGCCATACAACGAGGAACTCTCTCCATGTATCTGACTTCCCAGCATCCAGTTCCTAAACTACTATCCTCGGTACTTGTTCCTAGTCTTGCAGGTCTTGGGAGGGGTCTAGGCACCTAGTCATATCTGTGGACTGCTGGTTCAGTGCTTCAGCATTCTCAACAGTAGGGCAAGTATTGAGAAGAAGCTGGCCTCACTGTGTGGAAGGAAGGGGGCTGATAGCTCTTTCAGATGAAGCTCCTTTTAGAAGCTAAACTTGAAATACTTGATACTGTGACAAAAAAGAGCTATGACAGTATCTAATGGTCAGAATATTCAGCAGTGAATTCAGCAGTGATTATTTATCTGCTTTTATTTAGAAAGTCTGATAAGTGCTGCTAGCTCCTAGAAAGTGAAAGGCTATCAGAGCAACGTTTATTAGACAACATCAGCTTCAAAAAAAAAAATAAAATCAGTGATATGATCCCCTAGGATGGAAGCAAAATCCCCTCTTTTGTTTATATGGTACATTAGCGGCTCACCAAATATTATCATTTGACCTACAAGATACTATAGGACAACTAAAAAAGCCACAAGCACCAGTCTAAATTCCAAGAGAAGCACATGTAACCCTACACGCAGTGGATTTATAATCAAAGTATTCCAGGACTAGATCTATCTGAGAAGCATCTGTGACCAACACTTTTAGATGTATTGCACAGAACCATAGAATGGTTTGGGTTGGAAGGGATCTTAAAGATCTTCTAGTTCCAACCTCTCTGCCATGGCAGGAACACCTTTCACCAGACCAGGTTGCTCAAAGCGCCACCCAACCTCGTCTCAAACTTTTTCAGGGATGGAGAGTCTACAACCTGTTCCAGTGCCTCACCACTGTCAGTAAAGAATTTCTTCTGAGTATCTAATCTAAACCTGCCCTCCTTCAGCTTAAGGCCATTCCCCTTTGTCCTATCACTACATGACCTTGTAAAAAGTCCCTCTCCAATCCTCTTGTAAGCCTCCACTAGAACTGGAAGGCTTCTCTAAGATCTCCTTTGTATTGTCTTCTCCAGGCCAGCGAGTCCCAACTCTCTGTCTTTGTAGGAACGGTGCTCCAGCCCTCTGATTGATTTAGTGGCCTCCTCTGGGCTCATTCCAATGGGTCTATGTCTTTCTCACGTTGGGGGCCTCAAATCTGAATGCAGCACTCCAGGTGGGGTCTCACAACAGCAGACTAGAGGGGCAGAATCCCCTCCCTTGCCCTGCTGGCCACACTGTTGGTGTCGCAGCCCAGGGCACGTTTGGCTCTCTGAGCTGCAAGCACACATTGCCAAGTCACACTGAGCTTTTTGTCCACAAACATCCCCAAGCCCTTCTCTTCAGGGCTAGTCTTGATTCATGCCCTGATGGATCTCTCCTCATGATCTCTGATGGATTTCTGATGTTCCTATGGCAAGACTTAGGTGTTGTCAGTGTAGAAGATGAATGGCAATTAAAATATGTTAAGGATTTGGATTTCTGTCAGTATAGATTTGGCAGCAAAGCACACAGACAATTTCTGACTGTCCTTACTACACCACCTTCTCACCATCTTCCTTTTCCACACCTAGCCATTAAGCTATTTTTAGCACAGCTCTCAAACTGCGTTTCCTATATGCACATATCATCTGGTAGCTTTTTCCCCATCAGGCAACTGCAACCACATCTACAAAATAAAAAGTCGCATCAGAGATTAAATTTCTTTAAGTGCCAGAAGCTTTGATCTGCCCTCTAATAAGCTGTCAAATACCTTCCCTTGCCTCACTCAGAGAGGGGGCTGAACAGCCATTAAACAAGTATGTTAGGGCCAAATATCAAAAGCACAGCTTCAGGTTAGTCCCAGCCCTTATTGGTTCTTATGGGTGAAATAATGGAGCAGGATGAAGAAACACAACCTGAAGCCACAGCCTGTGGAAAAAATTCTGTTACAACACTTAGGTGGACTGCTGGCATTTCAGTTCACAGCTAAAAGCCAAAAATCCTACTTCACATTCATTTAAGCATAGAAGTTAAAATCACTTGACACACAAACACCTTCCACCCTCTGTTTATTTTAGCTTAAGTTTCGCACATATCTACATCTCTCCTTCAGTGTGTATCTGCATGGCTGGCTATCTCCTTCCCAGCTAAGGCCTGATGGGATTTGAACCTAAACAAATTGCTGCAAGCAGAGGTAGGATCCAACAGGTAAGAGCACCTTGAATGTTCCTGCTTCTGAGATTTTTACATCTGCTGGGATTCTTCCACATCACTACCAGGCTATTCTGCTCGGGTAAAACACATTTTCTAGTGAAAAATTCTTTTTGCAATGTCTCCCCTCTTGCCCCCCTCCTTTATTTTTTTGAAGACTCGTCCTTCCGTTTTTTCTCGATCTTGTTTCATTGGGAAGAAATGAGATGAGAAACATTTTCTTTGTAACAAACCTTATAGACTTGTATCAAGATCCTTTTTGAATACTAACAAGTCTGTGAGCTTTCTGCATTACAGCACAAACACTCCTATTCCCATCTTAAATTGTTAGAATATTTTTGTTTGCCTCCTTTTTATGCTCTTATCAGTAGACTGCCTCTTTCTTTAAACTTTTGCCAACAAGTCTGTTTTTCAGTATGCTGTACCCCAAACCCACTTTTTCTTAGTAAGCCACTTGCAATTTTAGTATTCCAAGAAAACCAAGACAAAGAGGAAAGTTTTAAGAAATCTAAAAAAAGAAATAAAAATGGCCTTATGAGATGTATCCTCTCACTATCTCTCCTCTTGAGCTCTGCAATTCAGATAAACAAAGCCAAACAAAAACCCCCACAAAAACTTCACTAAGTGCAGTGATATTATTGCAGCCTTTCTCACCCTTTCTTCTGGAGAGGTATTATCATCCAGGTTATTGAGGGCATTTTCAACCCGGGCCAGACGACCAGACAGTGACAGCAGGAGGTTGACCACTTTGTCAAGGTCACCAATAAACATCTTGAATTTGTCAAACTCATTTGGTTTGCAGACTTCTTTCACAACGGCCTCTACCTCCTCCCCCAGTATATTGTTTGCTTGGATGTCTTCCAGAAGTGTCTCCCGTGCTTCTCTCAGCACCTGCAGCTTCCTACTAATGCTGTCAATAAGTTCTTGCTGTGGAAAATAAAGGAGATAACAATGTGTTAGCACTACTGCATTTTTCCCTACTTCTGAAAGTCATGTCAGCTAGCACTTTAATACATTTTAAATTCCCATGAGGCTTTGATGAGTGCATTACAAATAAATACATATCTAAGTATATCTCTAAGGTTTATACCTCTGGATTCAAAGGTTCAGGACACAGCTCTACAATGCTCAGCCTGAGACCTGTACTAATGCAAATTACCTTTGTGGCAAAAGATGAAGGAATTCCACCCATCAACAAACATTCCTGCTTCTTCTTTGAACAGCTTCAAAGTCTGCTATGGAACAGCAAATCCTTTTCTAACTACTATGTCCATAACACCTTGCTGAAGAGCTGCACTTAAGAAAGATACATAGTACCAGAAAACCAATCCTGTACTTTACACATGATACAGTTAAAACTAGGCCACTGTCTAGCTTTTTCTTCCTTTCTGCATAATATTAGTGTACCTCCAATAGCAGTCCTTCCATTCTCAGAAAATCTTAGCGTTAACAGTGCCTTACAACATTTCTGTAGGGAAATCATAATCCCCATGGCACAGAACAGGGAACAAAAGCCACCGTATCATACAAAGCAGCCCTGTGTAAAACTGTGCAAAGTGGCTCCGCCAAAGAACCAAACAAGTGTCTCTGGCTGTCACTGTTCCATGCCAGGTGAATCTACCACCTCATTTGCAGTTTGGGTGGGTTTCTGTACCGCAGTCCTCCACTGCACATGTACTGCCTTAGAAAAAGCATGTCAGGTGCGTCACGAGCAGATCTCCTCCCTCAGAAACCTGTGGTCCATCTGTGCTGCCCAACTACTTCCCTGCATTTGAGCAAAAGGATCTGTTTCTTAGACATTCATTGGCTTTCACTTGTGCACAAGCAGTGGAAGTCAGTTCAGTTTGTCTACCCTAACATGAGATGAAGCACAACCTAAAAACGCATCATTCATTTAAATGTAGATGCCTATTTGGTATTCAGCTAATTTCAGGTAAGAAAAATACCCAAAGCGTTCTCTAAACATACACCTCAGTGCAATTTCTGAATGAAAATGACATCTTTTAAAATGGTCATTATTTCACAGTACTCCTTGCTTTTTTTTTTTTTTCAACTACTCATGACATTCCTTAGGAACTCTGCTTTCTAAATGCAAATGCCACTCTCAGAGGCTACTGAACAGTCATCCCAATTTATTTTGGGAACAAAAAAACTCAAACAAAACAGTCTGTCATTTTAACAGAAAGCAACTACACCCTGAAAATTCAGCAGCCTTTTTGAAAGTAGAAATTCAACCCTGGATTATCCACACTGGTTTTCTCCTTTCTGATTTAATGTACTCAGTCCAGGTTAATCGGGATTTGGGTTATCTGTTAGCCCGGGTGCCCAAAAGATTAAGGTAGTAAGCAGTTCTACAGATGCCTGCTTTACTGACTGATTAATCTGCAGGATTTGATTTTTTCCCCCCTTCTCTCAATGCAAATGCAGTCTGATTTGGATTATGTAGGTCACCATGCTATGCTCTCATTTCCCTCAGATGACATGCACTATGCTGCTGTTTCACCATTTGAAGCACAGCAGGATACTCTTGTGCCCTATGTTATTATCTCAAGTTCTTCCACTTCTGCAGCTGTGCTGCAACTTTCTCTAATAAGAAAAGCTGTATGTGTGCTCAATATTTACTTATCCGGTCTGATAGTCCAGATCAGCTCTCTCGGTTTCTTTCTTTAAAAAAAAAGAAAGAGGCCATTTTCTCAGTAACATCCTGTTTAGATGTCCCCAGGCAGCTGAAGATAGCCTCTAAAGGACCAGTTTTGCAGGTGAGAAGGCAATAAATACTCTCTAAGACTGTCATATCAATTAAGAACTGGATTATGATCACTGATTGTTTCCTACCCAAACGAAGCAGCCTCTGCATGCAGCAACTGTGTGCTCACTCCCTGCTTTTGCTAACCAGCAGAAAACCTGTATTGTGTTTTGTACCTATTGAGCCAGAAGAGAAGCAACCTACATCTTGAAACTGGCAGATGAATAATTTATAGCTGTGACTTCTGTATCAGAACACAATAAAACCTAATTTTCCTCCAGTAGTTCTTGCTGATCTGACTAGCAACACAGAAAGTAGCTCAGCAGCGTGCTGCTCAGGTGGTTCACTGCTTGGCATACTTTACGTATATTATACTCTGCTCTCAGCACACCACCCTATTCCTAATGAATTCAGGCCTAAAACCAGAAAAAATGTGGTGCTCTTCAATTATTTTTATACTCTTCAGGAGCTGCTGAAACTGTGCTAAAAGCAAAGGGGAAATTTCCTAAGCAGCCACACATGAATTTTCTCTTACATCATCTTCAACACCTGATTAGTATCTCATAATTGTGGCAAAACTACACTGAACTCAGTATATGAGACACCTGCATTCCAATCCTGCTAGCTGTGAACACAGGGAAAGATTCAAAAATAAAAAAATAACTCTATATAAAATTCCTATACTTATTTCAAAAATAAAAAAAAAAGAAAGCACCACACATTTCTGGTTTGCAGAGCAGAGAATGAAAAACACTACAATCATTCCACAGTTGACTGCAATTAAGAAATCTCATAACAGAATTGCCCAGTTTCTAGGAATCAAATAACAGGTTCTGGGCGTATGCCCCCTATAAAATAACTAAAGTAGTAAAGTGTGTTATTAAAGTGTCCAGGGCCTTAATAATCCCTTGTTAAACTGTTGCCAAATACATGAAGCTGGGCCAAGCTATAGATTCTGAAAGGTTTTATAAAGATGCTTTGACCCACTTACCATAAGTTTTATATGTTTTCTGACAAGATCCATGATGAAAGCCCACTGAACTGAGTGCTCTATCCCACCACATGTGGAAGAGCAGGGAGAGAACTAAGCAGCAATGTGTGTGTGCCTATGACAACAAGCATACTTAGAGAAGATAGGAGAGTTCTGCTAAAAGCTCTTCATGAAAAATTTCCTCTCATACGATTAGTGGTGTATAACTGAAGCTTGGGGGGATGGAGGAATATGAAAAGGGAGGACATGATTTTTCTGTTAAGAAACCAACAGAAATAAATGGCACTATTGTTTCTGTTTTATTATCTAGTTCATTGGGCAAACAGTAAAGGTTTAATTTTTCCTCTCTCCTACTCCATAAGTAATGAGAATGAACCTAATTCTAGCAAAAAAGAACGTGACCATCATGTGTGGCACCAGATAAAACCAAATTATACTTAAATTTTAATGAAATCCTTAATTTGTCTAAATAGTACAGCTGTTGGATTTAGTGGCTGCCTGGCAAGCAAGTAAGGGAAGGTCTCCTGCTGCAGATACACCATGCCATGCCCCTGGCAATGCAGAGCATATTGAACTGTGCGATGCAGAAGCGGCAGAGGGAGATTAAAAACAAACCAGAAATGTAACAGAAAACACAACAGCCTCCTCAAATGTAGCAGCAGGCACTGCTGCACTGAACCAGAGGTGGGTTGTACAGAATCTCTTGTTCTTAGCAATTAAATACATTCCTAATACTTAAAAGACATGTCTTTGGGACTGGTTTATCACCCTGGCAGCTGATTATTAAGCAGAGAGCTGACTTCAACAGAAAAGGTCTGCACAGCACTGCATTACTGGCTTAGGTAAACAGCATTAAACTACATCACTTTACTTGATCAAACAGACCATTTCCTTCAGCTTATCTGTATTGGAATGTATGATTAAAATATTTTGTGCCAAATCACTATTGAGATGATTTTAATGTAGGACAACACTTTGTCAACCCACAGAAATGTCAGGTCATCATTTTAATATCTACGGGATTTTGACCTTCGATCAGGAATAAAACACCAAAGAATGGGGAGGCACAAGAGTAGAGAAGACTGCCTCTCTTGCAAGAAGTAACTTCCACTGAATCCTCCAAGATGATCAGCTAACTCCTACAATAGTTATTCATTTGGGAAGTAGGAGAAAAAGAGGGCCAAGTGATTTGCTGCTCATGAAAACAAATTGGGAGGTGAGGGAAGAAAGCTATGTGTGTGTATGTTCCTTCACTGTCAAGAGAAACAATTTCTGGACCTAAATTTCAAAAGTATGCAACAATTAAAACCACCACTGGTTGCAGAGGGATACATACTGCTGATTCTTTATACACAGTGTGAGAAATGCAGACAAACCTCAAATGGAAAATGGCATTTGAAAATAACTTCCCAAAAACTTCTCCCCTTGAGACTTTCCAAAATGTGTATCAAGTTCCAAGAAGCATCTAACGCCAAGTTCCTAAATTCACAGCTGGACACTTAACTCACCATCAAAAATTAAAATAAAATCAAACAACAAAAAAGGCTAATTTTTCCAAGTCACCCTGTACATAGAGAAGGCCTTTTGTTGAGAAGTATTTACCCTAACAAATTCACAGTTAATGAAATGCACAGAACTCAGAGCCTCCCATTACGCTTTTAGAATTTTTTTTTTACCTTCTTCTCTGACAAGTCATGATCCAGCTCATCTTCAGAATCATCCTCACTCTGCTGCTGTTGCTGCTGCTCCTGCATGTCCTTCATTTTAATCAGCAGCTCTGCCTTTGGTGCAGATGTGCTGTAGTAAGTAGAATTGGTTGTCAGGGAGATGGCAGATGGCGCGCTCTGCTCCTCTTTCCTGGGAAAAAGTCAAAACTTTCATTAACTGCCTTGACACACTAATCAATGAAAAGAAAGGACAATCTTTTAGAGCCATCATTTTACCAAGGAAGCAGAGGGTTTAACAGAAAGCCATTACCTATGTAAATAGGATAAATAAATGCTGTCTGTAAAGAAAACTTGTATGAACCAGTATGTGACCAGCAAAAGCTAAAACTGAAGTTGTGTGGAGATCTGTCACTGTTATAAGAAGTGAAATGGATCTAAGATATCTCATCTGGAAACAAAACGTAAAGCTACATTTTACAAAGTAGTGCAAAGACGTCTAGTGTCATAGTGAGTATCCTTTTGGACTGCCAAATGTAAGATACTACAATGTAAGTATTTAACTTTTTGATTGTGGAATCACACACGGACTTCTCTAGAAGGTTACAACTTATCTGTTTTCTAGTATGAAGAAAACAAAACCCACAGAACATCAACATGGATGGAATTTAATTATTTTCTTACTTTGATCTCATTCACTTCCAGGAAACACCTCATGTCTGCTCCAAGTCGTCTTTGTAAATTTTCATCACATAAAAAAGGCTAGAATATTCTGTATCCAGTTACTAGACTGGATGATCTTGGTAAAATATCTAATCAGTATGAAATGAGAAAAGTTAGTTATTCCTTATGTTGTCAAAAAATGGTTTTCAACCGGGTCTTGGGAAATTTTTCATATTGCACAACACTGTTCTGTTTCGGCCATTAATGGTCTTGTTAGTAGTATATGCTTGGCTAATATTCTAACCAAAAAATAATATAAAAGACCCAAACTTCAATAGTAGGAAGACTCTCACCTTCAGACCCCCATTGGAATAGTGACACACTTTGGATAGAAGCTTACAAGGATACACTGGCTTACAGAAAGTAATACTCACTTCTCTTCTGAAATTTTTGGAGAAGGAACTTTAGGCAGGAGCTTCCTGCGTTGCTGAGCTTCCTCTAGGAGATGTTCATCTTTAGGAAATATACCAACCATCAGATCCATTGTTGTTTTTATTTTCACATTAGGATCTAGTATGTCTGCTAGAGATTTATCTCTTCCCACAATCTCTCTGGCAAGTTCTTCTGACTTCCAGTCTTCAAAGGTCTTTTCTTTGGCCTTTACATAGCTGGCTGCTTGCATGGCAGCATTGCTATCCTTCAAGTTGCTCCCAGGTTCTTCAGCTGGTTGAGGCTCAGCTGGTTTTGTTCTGGCTTCCAGTTCTGGTTCTACACCTTGCCTGGTGTAAGCACAGAATCGTGAATAGGATTGCTCAGAAGTGCTGAGTGTTTTAATCTGGTCCTTTTCCAAACCACTGGGTAAAGCAGGAGGCTCCATAGTACTGACAAGACTCTGCCGACTCTCCTTCTCTGCACTGCTCTCAGAATGAACTATTTTGATGGGAACCATTTTCACTGTAGTATTGCTGTCTATAACCCTTTCAATTCTGGAAAATAAAATAAAAAAAATCATCTTTAGAAATGGAAGAACCTTACATCTCAATTCATATCTGTAAATGAGAGGGGAAGTCTAAGTACAAAAAAAAGATAGGCAAGAGACTGAGGCAATGGAATATGCCTTGCACTAGATCTAACCCTAAATCTACATATTTTCTTTTCTGCCCACACATATTAAATAGTAGTATTAGTTCATATGTAAGCAGTCCTAACATCAGCCTTGCATAATACTCATGATACAGAACTTCTGTTTGTTTCCATGAACGCGAGGGTCCAATCTCAGCAGCCAGGCCCCAGATTTCAGAGGGTGCTGCTGAACCATCTTTTACCCCTTTGTTGCCACATGTCTAGAGGAAAACACGCCTCGAGCTCAGCCTCACTGCCTCACACACATCCAACAGTGGCCTCGGCTTTGGGCCTGACAGGCATCTTAGCTGTCTGGGGAGTTTGTGCCCTCACATCAATTCTCAGCTCTTCCAAGGGAAGAGATGACAGACCAGATGGAAGCATCCCGCAGGCTAGCCCTTTGCTGAGCTACAGGAATAACAAATAATTGCACATGGAAAACATGGAAATCATTCAAAACTTAATTACATGATTAAAAAACATCTGTATTTATAACATTTCACATACAATATAGAAGTTCAACAAACAGATCGCAGCATAGTGTCTAGTTTTCTACTTAAGGAAGCAAAACCAGTCACTGAAGAGGATAACACAATTCTGGATACTCCTTTTAAGTGAAGGTTATAGAAAAAATTCTGTATGGCATAACACTTTAGCCATTCAGTAAGGAAAACTATTTAAAGAGGAGGATAACTCAGATTTTTAAATTGGAAAATGACATGTTAAATAACATTACAGAAACATCTGTACTCCATGTAAACCATATAAGAAACTGAAGTCTAGTTTGGTGGTTCTGAGTTTGCAGAAAGTTTAAAATTATTGTCACAATGGGGGTTTGGAAGCTTTACAGCAAGTAAAGGAACATTGCCTGCTAGCTAAAATATCTGGTTTCATCTGGCTTGGTAGCCTGCTGCCTTTCAGATAAGTGACCAAGACATACTTTGTCTCTTTTCTCTAAGAGTGGGTGTGTCACTTTCCTTAAAAGTAGGCTTATACTTTTCAATTGTTGGTAACAGCAGAATCTGTTTGACTTCACATTTTTCAGAAGTTGTATCTTGTATTTGAAAGGTATATTTGCCTCTGAATGAATGTGCAGACTCCCAGTAGGTATCCGATTTCCACAAGTGTTTTGTGGACATGCTTTGCCATACTGATCCAAATTTGGGGCAGATTTTCCAACCCATGCTGAACCTCCCTACTCCCATTCAGTTAGGTTGTTTTCATTCAAGATGACTGTCATTTTCAAGAGCTCACTCCTGTGCCCACTGATCAGCCTCAGCTTCCTGGCTGCAGACGTGGGCTCTCCTCCTGAGTGTCACAGAGCTGGGCAGTGTCTGCCACCACTCCAGCCCTATCTTTTGCTTGTTTTTAAGTAAAGTCCACACCTTTTCAACTCCACAAGACTGTGAAGAAGAACATATTTTGGAATTTGGGGGGAAATACAAGAGGAATGCATAAATGTGTGTGTAGCAATTGGAAGAGAAGAAGTGAGCTGACTGCAATTCTTCACCTAAAATGCCTGGCATCTGTTTTGAGACTCTGTGTGCATTCCACCTAGCTTAGTCAAAGATTTTCCAGATACTTAAATCATCATTAAATCAACTGATTTTAGTAAGAGCAAAGACAGCTCAACACCAGGTGCTTCAAAAATTCTGTTTCTGCAATCACTATCCTCCTGATCCCTGAAGGTTTTCCATTTGTGGAACAGGAGCATGAAATTTTGACTTGCAGCAACTCTGCCTGTGGATATTCCAAAACTTTAACCCAACCACAAACACAGTAACTCCTTGACCTGAGCATAGGTTTACTGGAAATCTATTGATGCACTCTTTTATCTTTGTTATTGCTAAACAGTTGTCTTTGGCAATAGCTGAGTTCTGCACACCACTGGTATTTCCTTCTGTCTAAAACACTGCAGGAAACCCTGTACACACCCACTTTGGCCTGTTGATAAACAAGACACCTTTCTTAAAGAAGGGTACAGAGCTACATGCTGACATCATCAAACATTAGCTGCCCACAGCATGCAAACAATCATGTCCAAAAGCTCATGTGCAAGGAGCCAGCAGAAATAAGACCAATCTAATTAACTGCATATTTAGATAAATCTGCTTAACATATTTTAAACATATGAAATAAATACCATATAGAAAGTTCAGAGGTTTGGCTCCCATGCCTGTCCTTTTTGGCCAAATTTATTTTAGTGAGGAATGTAATTATTAACCAAGGACAATACACTGTGTGGAAACAAGAGCTATCTGAGCTTAAGAAGTTAAAATGTTAGCAAAAGATTTGCAGGCCAAGTATATTATCATTCAGATAGGGGCATATAAATAGGTACACCTCAGTGCTCATTCCAACATTAAAGCTTAGCAAAAAGGAAGGACAAATACCATTAGCTTTCTATGCATCCTTAGTATCTAATCATAAAGCAATACATTAAGGAAGTCATTAGTGTCATCTGCTTTAGCACATGGATGCTAGGGTTCACATGACATATTGCACTTTTCATTGCAAATTTCATCATTACTTCATGTTAAAAACACTGCAGGATGAAATCTCATTTTTTCCTCCAATCATAAAAGGAAAAACATGAAGGCCTATTCAGGAAAAAAAAATGATTCATGTTTTCTATGTCATAAGGCACACTGGAAAACAGCTACGCCAGCTACTTTTGCTCAGAGAAGCAACCTCTGCATGAATTCAGCTCAGATGTTTTGTTTTCATTCTTTAACCATGAATTATAGTATGCTGAAAAATTTAAACCCAAGATTCCTTAGCTTCCTGCAAGAGTTTGTCATCTTATGGCAGAATAACCTTTTATGATGTTAGCAGCATACAACAGACATAGCAATCAATTAATTTCTTGAGGGTTTGTCTAATTCTATCTAGCTTGGGAAAGGACTGATGTTCTCCAGCTGAGTCTTCAGTCCAGGTCAGCACAAAGTGCTGTTCTGCAGACTACCTGGAGTGCCACATTTCATCATAAAAGTAACACAAAAACAGTCATGATTTGGCAGTGTATGTTACTCTGTGTGTTTTCAAAACAGATGTTCTTACAAATGATCCAGCTTCCCTTCCCACATCTGCTTTGTTCCTACACCGATTCTGGTTTTGCCAGAACTTCCAGTGGAAAATCCTTTAGAATCCCTCCCTTTCTTTTTCTGCTAACTATCAGCAGTAACACCTGAGCAGCACAAGTCAACCATGGGCCAAGTTGAAGAACACTAATGGCACTAAATTGAATTTCACACAAGTCTTTGGTCTCTTTATGACATGCTGCAATGGCTCACACATAATGGAACTTGAAGGATGCGTAAAGAAAATGAAGAGACAACTATTAGTGAGGTCTAACTAGGCAAAAAGCATTAATAAAATAGTAAAGGAGTTACATCTAGTACCTGGCTGGGTTCTCATCCTGTAGGGATACCGGAGGCTTATCTGTGAGCTTCTGTGGTGCAAACTGGGGAGAAGGGGACCTTGATGACTCCATGCCAGGTTTTTGAAGATACCAATACTTGGAAGACTCAGACCTAAGGTTTGATTTTTCTTCTAAGTGCTGACAAACATTCTCTGTGGATGACACTTGCTGGAGCTTCTGTGGATTGCCACTCTTCAGTTTTCCATTGAAAGCTGCAGGACTCTGACAGAGAGAGGAGTGACTGGCAAAGACTTCAGTAGAGCTGGGAGATGAGGATGGAAAGGGCTGGCTGGCTGCTACCAGCAGAGATTCAGAAGAGGTGCCAAGTGATGGTGTAGAATTATCTGGTCTCCTGTATTTATCTCTTTTAGGTGGTGGTGGCCTCTGAGGCGCAGGTCCACGCTTCTTGTTCAACAGCACCGGCTCTATCCTATGGTTTTCCTCTTCTTTGCCCTGGGACAGAGAGGAGTGGTTCTCAGTCAAGGTCTGTGGTTCAGAGCAGGGGGGATGAGGCAGGCTACGATCCTTGCTCTTCTCGTTTACGTTTTCCTGAGAGTATCGATAATCACTGGGCAATGTCCCAGACCTGCCCCGACTCTCGTGAGGCACAACTGTAGGTTCTTGCGCATGCAAAGGTCTGACAGATGCCTTCCACTTGTGGCCTAAATTCTGGTCCAGCTGATCCCTCTTCTCTCGTGAGTTTTCCCTCAGGGCCCCTGTGTCAGCTTGCCTAGAGAAAGGAACATGTTGTTAGTATGCTGCTGATTTACCTCCTTCAGAGCAAGGCCACTGCACCAACCCAGGAAGCTTGAACACAGAGATTACATCCAACATTTAACAACAACTCCTCCAATCTGTGGTAACTGTACAAGACAAAAACATCCTCTCATGTATGGACACACACGGTGTACCTAATCTAATGTGATGAGCCAAAACATAATGTCAGGCTAAATTAAGGTATGGAGCGCCACAGGACGCGACACAACCTTTGGGAAACCTGAGGCGCTGCAGTGTGCACGACTAAGTTAAATGCACAGCACGCCTCCTGTGGCACAGTCAAATGTCCAAATGTTGGCAGAAAATAAAACTGTCTCCAGAAGAGGAATCCTAATACTAGAACTTAATTATCTTCTTGGTCCAGAGTCAGTAACAAAGTGTGGAAAACAAGTTTCTTACCGAGGTGCAAGATTATCACTTCAGTGTAATTTTTGAATGTGAATTGAATACCACAGACTTTAATTGTGAATCTGGAGGTTGAATTTTTGTGTAACTGCTGAAAAATGAAGCAAGTGCAAACAAAATATTTTGCTGAAGCTAAAAAACCAAGAAAGCGAAAATGAGTATCTCCTGAAACTAAAGCAGAAAATGAAATTAAGAAGGAGGGTATTCTCCTTATTTTAAACTTGAACTCCTTTTGCCCTGTCAGCACAAAAAATAATGGCCAAAAAGGCCTTATCTTAGAAATATATTTAGGTTTATTCCAATTTTACACTCTCTATTTCTCTAGTCAGGAAACAGGCTTTTGCAGCTCCAGGCTTGTGCTTTGCCACAAAACAGGTAGTACATTTGTGCTCATCAGATAAAGACAAATTGGGAAGGAAACAGAAGGCAGCAAAAAAAAAAAAACAAAAAAACAAACCAACAAAAAGCAAAGGTACCTCTGGAGCCCTGAGAGGATACAGGTTTGCTCGCTGCTTAAAGGAGGCTGAAGAGAAACTGTGAGCTTAGAAAAGAAGCTGCAACAAAGAAGTAAAAGGCTTCAGAGACTAATATCATTTACGCTGCTGACAGCGCTGGCCTCTGTATTTTTGCAAAGCAACCCTGTAGACTGCACTGCCTTTTGAGAGGACTGTTAAAGAGGCATCTTTCCCAGTCCATTTATAAAATAAGGTTTACTTGAATTTTCAATGTAAACATGTTATTAACATCATTGTACCAGTTTTGAGAAAGTCTATAGACAGCTAACACCAGTGTGCAGGAAAACAAAATTTGAGAGAAAAGTACATAAAATAACTAATAGTTTAAAGTCTATTATAAATATAAGAAGAAAAAAAATTGGAGCAATTACACACTGTATTACTATTTTAATTAAACTTAAAGAAAATATTTAAAATTAAGTATTGTAGAAAGACAATTGATTAGATGTGGATTCCTGAACAGTCACATATGCAATCTGTCTCTCTCTTATGTGAAGTGTTAAATCTTAAAATTCAACTTTAATGAGTAAATTTTCAATTTAACATGGACAAGATTAGCATTGTTGACGTTCAGGTCACTTTATATTGCTCTCACCTAAGAGCAGTTGGTTCAGACAATTACAAGTCACCTGACAAATTCACAGTCAGTTCTGTTTTACAAAACAGTATTTACTGAATCCTGTTTTAACACTAGATGAAGGACAGTTTTGTGAAGTAAAAAAATTATATAAAAGGCCAGAAAGACCAACGTTATTCAGATTTGTTTATGTGGCATATAAAGTCAGCTGGTTTTCCCCCAGCGAATTCAATGTAAGCAGAATCAGGCCTGTAAATAGCTCCACTAATTTTAATGGAAATATTTACCAAATGAAGATTGCGGGCCTTAAGTATGAAATACTGTGTTTTAATCAGCATTTTTCATTGTCTAGATGACCCACAAAGAGCACTTCTTCTAATTAAGCCATGCAAAAATTCTTCAGGCCTCCGTGTTCACCTCCACATCCATAAGCCATGACATAAGACAGTGTAACAAGATGCTCTCAGGTGCACAGGAGAACCAAGGGCATGGCACAAAATGTCTCGAAGACATCAATCACATGCATTACCTCAGTTTGCAAAGCATACTGTGAACTTGGCATGCACATCAGGAGTGGGAATGCTGGTGGAAACAAACAGGACAGAGTACAGCAACAATCCGACACATTTGCACATACAAAACATGTAACCAATATATTGGGGTATATATATATCTATGTATTTTATTACCCTGGCTTAGAAGTAATGAATGCTTTAGTAGTCCTGTCACCTTCCAAAACTGAGCAAAAGGAAATAAAGAATTACAGCACAGATGCCACATTTGCAAACATGGAGATACAATTCAAAGATTACATGTGTGCCTTCATACAGCTTCCACAAAATTAATCAAAAATTTTGCAGTGCCATGGATAATGGGTAGAGGAAAGGTGGTGGCTACATTCAACACTGAGGCTAGTTTGCATTCAGTGTAAGTAAGTCCTCATGCAAAACATGCTTATCACATTATTTTGGAGAGATTCGAGCTTACTGTTCAGAAAGAAGGAAAAGAAAACAAGCTTCAAGCCCCAGGAGAACACAGTGGCAAGAACCTGTAAAGGTGTTACATTATTATCAATAGCAAGAAGTCCACTAAGCTGCTTTACATCTGTTGGCGCATCATATAATAATATACTCAGAATACAGCTGGTTTGGAAATGAGGCTCATAGGAATATGCAAGTATAACATATCACTGAACGGAATTTATCATTTAAAACCAAATCAACAACAAAAAAAAAATTGACTTACTATTCTCATTCTAGATAACCAGTCAACATCAAAAACATTAAACTCTCTTATCTTCAAACCCAAATCTTCTCCATCCCCATAACACAATGCCAGAATACCCAAATGCAAGAGCCTTTCTGAGACAACAGAACTGGGAAAGGTCATACCATGTTCCCCACACACGGCATGCCATGACATTACAGCTTTGACTGTCAGATGGCTTACACCACTCACTTAACCAGAACTGCAAAGGAAGTGTAACTAAGTCTTATGTTGTTGGTACAATATTGTATTTAGTAAGGGTTAGTCTAGTATAGAAGTGTAACATGAACCTTTTCTATTGCACCCGCTTTTGGTACTTAGCTATAGGAAGCCTCCTATCTAAATGGTGGGGGGCAGAAAACCAGTGTATGCTTCTAGCTGAAAAGGAGGCACTGCTTCATTACACAAACCAGTCCTCCACATTTTTGAGAATCTCTCATTTAGAAGAGGGCTCAGTAATCCCAGAGAGGGTCTGTGTGGAGAGACAAGAGGCTGTGCACTCACGGGCCAGGTGAGTGTGGGAGGAGCTCTGCTCTGCAGCTTGCACATTTCACATAACAGCCACAGTCACTCAACACTTACACCATCACTTACTGCTCAGGGGGTGGGAATGTGTATCTCCACGCTGGCACTAAGTATTTTCTACCTAAATGGACAAGTTCATCTCTCAGTTTCCTTCTGGCTCCTTTGGGGCACACATGCTTAAGACTGAAATGTAAAGGCCAAATAAACATGAAGCTGGGAAAAAACCCTCCAAAGACTCATCGCCAGTCTGAATACCCCCAGGCTGCCAAACAATAATACAACTGGCTATTCTAACAAACCAGAGACAGGTAACAGTAATGTAAGCTCTTATGTGATAGTTAAACCATATATATGTACATATACACACATGTTAATAGAAGCCTGCCAGTGGAGTCAATGAACAATTACAAAAATGAATCATCATGTAGAGATGCCTATCAGAATGTTGCCATACAAAACAACCCCAAACCACTTTGTTCATTTGCCCCACAATCAGGATTTGACTAAATCTAGACAGAAGTAGAATCATTTGATTGAATGTTGTACCTCAATAAATGAAAGTGACTTCAATCAACTCAGTGTGTCTGATTTTTATCTGCTGATTTACAGTTTCTTGCAAATGCTTCAGGCCAACCCAAACAGTGCCACAAGACACTCCAACTTCAAAATAGCAGACTAGATAAGCTTTCAAAAATGCATTAGCCAACATTTGAAAAATGTATCACTTGTTAAAGACCCACCTCTGTGCAGAAGTCTCACCATAAAACATAAGCACAGTTATGTAAGCAACAGTGTCCTGCACTAACTCACTGGCAAAAGAGAGCAAATGGAGTGGCTGTTTCTGATTTAACTTAAATTCCTTCTCAAAAACTACAAGCTACACTGGAAAAAGGCCTTCATACCTGAGTATGATTCCTCCATAAAAGTCCTCATCCTACAATAACAAAAACACCCTCAAAATGAAGGCCCAAGTTCTGCAGTCCCTTTAACGTGACCTAATGCAGATATTTTGCCAGAAGAGGCAGTCTCCTCCTCAGGCCATTTTGAGTTTTGTCTTCCTTCTCTCTCCATTGTACTTGCAGCAAAAATTGTACAGATCCACATAAAACTGGATCAAGGACCTGACCTGGCTTGAAACAGATAATTATGTGGCTTACAGCAATTGTGAAATACTGTTTTTGCATACGACAAAATCCTGTTTATAGGCACAGCCCTTGCCAATATGTTACTTTTTCAGCTGCAAACTTTATGCGCTGAAATTATGTTTTCACTGTGTATTTGGCACAATGGCACTTGGCACAGCGGAATCCAAAAGTACTTCTGCAATGGTCCACAAACAAAGGGTAGTTTCTTCTAAAAAGTATAGTTCTGCTTGAGACAACAATATAGGTGTCTCCTATGATTTCAAGAACTTTGAAGATTCGAAGGCATCAGTTCTCCTAAAAGGTGGCAGCTGGAAGCCAAGTGAGATATGCTGGGCTGTCTCAGGTCTCACCAGATACCTGTGTTTAGTCAACTGTTTAGCCAACCAACTTTAGCCAACTTAGAATCAAACTCAAGTTCTCTACTGATTATAACCTGAGTCAGCACTTCACTTGCATGTAGACAGTTCACTTCTATTAATGAATTGTCATCTGAGTCCCACATGCTTTTTGTTTCAGAAGCTCCAGGTTTTTAAGCTCTTAAATTGGTTCTAATATTGCAATGCCAAGGAGACACACTGACAACACACCACCACAATTTGGACACCCAATACCAGGATAATTATATTACCAATGGTTCATTTTTCTGATGAACACTCTATCAACTATCACTACTGAGTCAGTACAGCACACGCTATCCATCAGATAGTGACATGTGAAGCATATTCCAAAGATGCTAAATGAAAACTTGGGACATGAAACTACTTAGAAATCTTTGAAGACGAACACGAAGAATAAAGGACCCTCTAGAAAACAGGTAATTTCATGACCATTATGGCTGGGCCCTAACAGTCATACCAGAAAAAGGCATAGCACACAAGCCACTACAAAGAAGTAGAGCTGTTCACTGCCTTGGTCTGCAGAGACAGATGATGGCAACTACCATCCAAGAAGCACTACTGCAGCAAATGGTCCTAAACCCAAAGCACGCGTTAAGATGAAAAGAATAATGAATGCTGAATGATGAGAGAATGCTTTCTCTCTCAGGAGGGGAGGGGGGAAATAAAAAAAAGGCCTTCCGAAGACAACTGAAGGTACAAAACCAGCAAGATATTTCACAAAGTATATCCCATCACTGTTACACCACAACCTGTTTATTACCACGAGAGTCTTGGTTTCTCAATTCTGTCTGTGAATGCCTGTTAACATTATCTGCACCTCAATGGCAGCTATCTGTTTAGTCAGTCACACTAAATACAGCTTAGTTGTTGCACGCAATGTGATGAAGCAAAATGTCATTCTAGCTTAACAAGCCTTGCATTATCACCTGGCTTTATCACAGAATGAAATATGATAAGACACTGCTTGCCAGACCGTCGATCCCAGCAGAATTTCTCTCCTCTCCTGCCTGCATGGCAACATACACATGGCAGCGTGTTTTCATCTCACATTCTTTCTCTCTAAAAATGTTACCACTCTCCCCATGAAAAATCAAATAAATTCAGCAGACCCACTCTAATTCTGCAGTACATAAACAAAGTTATGTTGATGGATGAATGTAGGCCAGTCAGCCATGGGTAACAACAAAAGGCATGGGACCACAATAAAAATCAGATCTGATTAAAATTAAATTTCTTAGAGAAGCACAGGGGCCTTTATGCAGGCAGAGGGAGGGATGTTTTTCTTTCCTTAGTTCAGAAAACAAAAGCCCCTCCTCCATTCTGCTGCACATCAAAAATAAATGATAAAAGATAAAGCAAGTAAGAATACAGCCATAAAAATTATCCATTGCATGCTTGTCCTAGCACACGGGATTACCTGCATGGAATTAAAATGACTTCTACTGAAGTCAACCAGTTAATGTGTTCTGTACTTACACACTGAACTCAATCATCAGAATATCCCAACAGTATAACGAGATCCATCATATTACACAAATGGCAACCATTGCAGAGACAAAAGGCGATACTTCCCTATGCTGCTAACAAGGAAATCACAGTCACATTAAAAAAAGCTCAAATAAGAATGATTGTTTTGCCAATTCACTAAAAATCCCCTTACATTCCAGTTGCCGCTCCATTGATATTTGTCATCTACTTTTTTTCCTGATATGCTGTTGCTATTTCTTGTTGCTATTGCTACGAAAAACAGCTGCTTGCAGCTGAACAAAAATTAGGTAACAGAAGAGAAGCTATAAAATGAAACACCCTGTGAATAACAGCTAGGTCACCTGCGTTTCTCAGGCAGGCAACAAAATGAACACACAGCTCATCTCTAAAGAAAAAAAACCCTAAACCAGTTATTTAAATGAATTAGCATGCATATGTACACATTTCAATAGCCATTTTTTTCACTCAGAGCTACACTCACCGCTTGCTTCCAATAGTCACATCCAATTCTCTTACACTCCCAGCTAATAGCTCCTGCTGCTGTGGAAAAGGTCTTCGTGCAAGCCTGCACTCACAGTAACAGGCTTGCCAGGAAAATAACAAGATGAAAAGCTCTCGCACCACCCCTAGCCGAGAGGAACCCCGAGCCTGGCACCCTGAGCCACAACAATGGCACTGCAGCTCTCAGTCCAGAAAACAAGTATTTTCGAAAGGCACTGCCTTCTAATTCCAGTGTGCATGATACCAACTGTGAAAACAAAAGCTGCTAAAAACAGCGCGTGTGTGCGAGCGTATGCACACAGAGCATCTTAGCTGGAATTAATTCACGTTTTCCCCCTATGCTCCCAATCCATCACTGAACAGAGCAGTCAATTACACTAAGCAAAATAAAATTCTATACCAAGCATTGCATCGTTCCTAATTTGCTGTGGCTGCTGCGGATAGGGACAGAAGATGCAGCCTGTGCTCAAAGACCTGAAGAACAAAAGAAATATTGTATGAATTAACACTGCTGATTTCTCTTCAGAACTGACCAAAAAAGGTAAATAAGGCACCCATCTCCAGCCCTGTCTCTCACGCTTTAACACTAAAGACAAGACATTCTTACCAGGATTTACAGCTTTTTACCCATATTCACTGGATATGTGAACACTGCATCCTTGCAAACATGCCAGCCAATTTGAAAGCCTCGCAGAACTGAATCTGTCTCAACCTCTGCGTCTCATTTACTGTAACACAGAGGATTTTCAAAGCCATGCCTCACAACAGCTGGCTTGTTTTTGCCTGTTTCCAATGATTGACAAGTTCATACAAGCTCCGTCAACTTTAACCTTGATAAGTGAAGGCTTAGTCTGTATTGTATGTTACATCACCAGAAACTTCTGACCTCAGGGAGAAGATCTCAGAGACTTCAAAGCTTTTCCTTTCCCCCACCCCCACCCCTGGATTTGGTTATTTAAGAAAATCAACAACAACAAAAAAACCCAATTCACCAAAATTTAAAAGCCCCTTAATTTTTTAAGGGGTTTTCTTCTCATTTGTGACATTCATGAGCCACATTTCCGCAACTACAGCTCTGCAAGTTTTAAATATTTACAATGATTTTAAAAGCTCAGTGTGTTATTAGGCTCCTTTCTGAACAATATTCAAATAACTAAGCCTTTAACTGTAGAGGAGAGTCTTCATCAACAGCCCTCCAGCTTGAATTTTTTGGCATGTGTTGTGTGTACAGGCATTCTGTCTTGCAGGAGATTCTGAAGGGAAAGACTAAATGCTTTCATGCTCCATGAGCAAATTGCCACCCCCACACTCCATCTTTAGAAACGAGAGGCATCGTAGCCTTCAGAGCAAAGCTCAAGCTCCTTTCAATTTTTCTGCAAGAAGACATTGAAGACTTCATAGAGAAGCTGTGGGTAATGCTTTAATTGGCATTAAAAGATCATTTTAAAGGTGATTACTTTAAGAGGAAAATGTTATTTAAACTGCATGCAAAATCTCATAGAAAAGTTAAATATTCAGTTAATAACTTCCCTTAAAATTTTCTGCCTCCCAAAGCTGCCTATTTGATGGAGAGAGATTGACTTCAAGAAGACACACCCATTTACATATAATACAACTGGTTAACAGACTGAAGTAAGTCTGGTTGGCCCATGCAGAAAAATGGAAGTTATAGCTGTCACATTACTTTTTAGCACAAAACCACTCAAATCTACTGGCATAAACAGTCTCCTGCACGACAGCAAATCATAACCACGTTGCCTAGGGGCTTATAGCAGAAAGTCAACATTTCACTGGCTAGCTTTTAGTACCAGAAGACCATATGTCAGAAATATATGAATTGCTGCACTGAGGAGAAAAATCAGTCAACTACTTCCAGCTATGCTTTTCATCAAGTAACTCAAGGGAAAATAAAATCTACAATACATCGAGACATGATGCTTTTATGACTATACAGGAGACTATATCTTACATTATCTCTAATCTCCCTAATCAACTGTTATCATTAAGAGGGCCACAAGAACACAGCTGGATTTCAAGCAATGCAATGGAAATATATGTCTTTAGATGGTTTCCATTCTAATCATCTTTACAGGGAAAGCAGTAAAATGGAATCAGAACACAAAAATTATCTACTGTGTACAAATTTATCTGTGTTTTCTCTCTCTACAAACTTCGTGTGCTGTTCCTTCCGCTGACTCCCCATTTCAGTACTTTCAGAATCATCTTTAGGAGTTTTTCCAGCTTCTGGTGTTTGGTAACACATTTAGGGGCAGGGGAGGAAGCTTTCTAAAGCAGAAACTACACTCCAACACTTCCTTTTATCAGCCCATGATGGCCTTGCATACCCCCAGCTGTCACTGCATGCACAGTGGAGAACAGATGTGCCAAGAGCAATTAAGCAAAAGTAACTTTACTTGGCAATAGGAAGTTGGAAGTAGAAAAAAGGGGATCTACTAGGTGGGGTGGCCACCTTCAAATTTAGAAACGGGTATTCCAAATTCAGCTAACAAAGGCAGAGGGAGAATCCACGTCTCCAAGGGTGTGGAGAATGAGCAAATTGGATGGGGCTGAATTACGACAGTGTAAACCAAGCACAGGCTTTGGAGGCAGTCCAGCACCCATTTAATGAGATTCAGCAGCTGCCAGTGAGCCAGAGTGGAGCATCACACTAACCTGAAGGACATGCACCTGACAGCCCCTGGGCTGCGTCCTACCAGGAGAGTGAGGAATGGGGAGGCAATGGCAGGAGCCTGCAAGTTTTAACACACTCATGTAGCCGCAACCAACTCCAAACCCCAAAACAATGCATTTGTGATGCTCTTAAAAACCCACACATTTCTCAGCTCAAGCAGTGTGAAAGTTTTAAAATGAACAACAAATGGAAGAAAAAGACTGCAAGTGGGACAATATACCATGCAACTTCTGCCTTGATCCTGAGGTATGAGAAGAATCTGGTTCAAAACTTTGTTACTTGGAGAGCTACCCTGCGCCTTGGCCATATGTATTTAGATAAGTCATTCTTGAAAGATCAAGTATCCACACTCTGGTATTTAATTTTGAAAAGGGCATTTACATACATGAGATGCATATTTTTAAAAAGAACAAGCCAGATAGTATAATGCTAAGAGATAACACGAAAGTGAAAATACAAAATGTGAAACTCAGAGAAAATGTGTAACACCAACCAAAACACTGAACCACACTTCGCTTCCCTCTCTCTGTCCTCTTCAAAGGTTGAATTAAATAGCAATTAAAAGGACATCTACAGGTGAACTGAAGTCCTACCCAAATGAGGAAAATCCTGAACTAATCAAACTAATCTAGGAAACCAGATGTATAAACAAAATAAGATTGAAAAAAAGCAAAACAAAACCAACAACAACAAAAAAAAGCTAAGGCACAAATTCTCAAGTGTGTTAGAACAAAAGAAAAAACCCGACCACCAAAAAAAAAAAAAAAAAGGAAAAAAATAAAAAGGCACAAGTATCTGCCAAAGAGATTACAGGGACAAAAGTACAGTAGTAAGACTACAAAGAAAATATGGCCATGGCAAAAAATTGACATGGACTCCCTTTCATACCTATGGCGTATGCAGGAATTATTCTCAGATGCTGCACACCATTAAACATGGGTGGTCATGAGCTGCCTGGATTATATGATAATCACCTGAAACTTCCATATGAAATTGCACAACTATCCATTTCTCTGACACTTGGGCAGCTGCTTGAGTGAAGTGACACATGCAGTATTTAGGGAGGGAAGGTGTGAGGGTGCTGAAGAGAGAGAATGAGAGAAAGAGAGCAAGGCTAAAAAAAAATTCATTATGAATCTACAGAACTTCAGATGCATAAACTTAATATCTAAATTAAGCAAAGAAGTAGAAATTTTATAGAGATTGAGCAGCTGCACTAACTAGTGTGTAAAAATGATAAAGAATAATTTGGGCTAGTGCAGAAAAGTTGTGTCTTGGATGCATTAATAATCTTAGAGTCACTACACATATGGACAAGAGTGATCTGGATGACAGACTTCACATTTTTAGATGATTCTAAAAAAGAAAATTAAAATTTATCCTCACCAGAGGCTTTAAAAAATTTCATTGCCATGAAACAAAGTCTTCACTTGCCTCATCACATCATTCATAGAACTATTTAGATTCAGATGATTTACAAAAGGGGTGAAAACCAAGGTGAAAAGAGTTGCTGCTACGAGAAAATTGTTCTGAGTTATAAAGACAAAAAACAAGAGTTCCTATCATTGAATGAATGGGCCACAAAACAAGAGATGAAATCCAGATTTAATGAATGCAATATAACTCACAGGACAGCTTTTTCTGTATTTCTACATATACAATGATTTATAACTGAAATGACTGCTATGCAAGAAGGAAAAGCTGGATTTCACAAACTGTTCTATGAGCAGATGATTTCCTGTACTTCACAGTAGTTTAAAACCAAAACCAACCAATACCACTAAAAATAAAACAAAGCTAAAAGAAAGACCAGCAGAGGCTGGACAAGATACCCAGCAGCATGGCTGGGTATCATTTGCCCTGGTTTTATGTTCCCCAAACATCTGCTATCAGTTCAGTCAGAGAAAGAAAACCTGCCTAAGCAGACCTTAAGCCTGTACTCTTAAACATCAACATCCATCAACTTCCATTATATACCAGTGATTCACACTGTCTCAAGGCACGATATTTATTTATCTGTTATTAGTCACATACACTAATGCACTGGAATGACATGGTGGTTCACGGCAATGAAACTTGTACTATTTTTATGAGTACTCAAAGAAAAGTAAGAAAGATGAAAGTTGACAGGGCACTTCTCATATATCTCTTCTATATGCATAGGAAGAGCCACAATAGTATTTTCCCACTTTCAGACAAAATAGAAACTTTGTAACAGCCCAGACTGTACTGCATCATTGCCATATGACACATATAATGACATCACCGGCAAAAAAAGTGATCTGAAAGATGACTTAATAATTCATATCTCATGATAAAGAAATGTTAAGGATGTGGACCTGCTGGATCAAGTCAGAGGAGGGCCAGGAAGATGATCAGAGGGATGGAACAACTCTCCTATGAAGACAGGATGACAGAGTTGGGATTGTTCAGCCTGGACAAGAGAAGGCTCCATGGAGACCTTATTGTGGCCTTTCAGAACCTAAAGGGGGCCTACAAGAAACCTGGTAGTAGTGATAGAGGCAATGGCTTCAAACTGAAAGAGATGTAGATTAGATTTTAGGAAGAAATTCTTTACTGTGAGGGTGGTGAGGCACTGGAACAGGCTGTCCAGAGAAGCTGTTGATACACTTCCAGGAATGGGGCAAAGATCAGGTTGGATGGGGCTTTGAGCAATGTCATCTAGCGGAAGGTGGCCCTGTCCATGGCAGGGGGGGGTTGGAACTACATAGTCTTTAAGGTCCCTTCCAAGCCAAGCCATTCCATGATTCTAATATAAACAAAAAGGGCTTCAGGAGCTCATGTACTCAAAGCCTTTATTAACAGCTAAGAGCCTGTGAGCATGAACACTGGCTCTTCTGCACTTCCTTCAGATGACAACAAATAGCTGCAATACAACTTGCTGGCAAGGGAAAACTGCAATTTTTCATTTCTTTTTTTATTTCCAACTTTATACAAGAAGAATTTCATATGAAAATTCATTACCAGTGGGAATTCTGATATCTGAAGCATTATTTAAATCAAACTGGTATGTTCTGGCTACATAAAAAGCATGTTTTCTTCTCCCTTTAACTGAATAACGGACCTTCCTCATACAAGAGTACTTAAACATTTAAATAGTCCTTGTTTTACTTAAACTGCTATTCAAAAGAGAACACTTCACTTTAAAAGCTCTTGAATAAAATGAACGTAAAAATTCATAGTACACTGCACATCAGCTAAAAAACCCAACATTTTTTTAATTTATTTCCTACAAAATATTACTTGTTAGGTCATTCCATATGTAACAAACAGAGAAAATATTTATTTGCTTTAGAAGAATTAATGTGAAAAATTACATCAGTTGTAGGTGAAGTGTAGGAAGTTAAGACTTCTTTTGCAACATAAAATATTGAAAGTTGTTAACACATGCATGACATGTTTGCCAAAGTCTTTTTTCACTGATTTCTAAGGACACAGTTGCACAGGATTATATTATATCTTCCTCATGAGAAAGAGGGAGGAGGGTGAAACCATTCTGCTTACATAGCTCTCGCAATATCTTTTTAAGTCCTGCAATGAGTGAGATATACTTGCCCTGCAACATTCATTCAGGAAGAACTCAATTTGACTATATATATATTATACATATATATATATTCGACTATATATATAGTAACAATATATATAAATTAAATTACATAAATGACTAAAGTAACCTCATGAAGTTCAACAAGACCAAATGCCAGGTTGGTCACCTGGGTAAGGGCAATCCCAAGCACAAGTACAAGCACAAGAATAGGTGTCAGATAGACAAAGACCAGCTGTGGGAAGAAGACTTGGGGCTGTTTGTGAATAAAAAGCTCAGTAATGATTCGGCAATACGCACTCCCAGCCAAGGAGTCAAATGCGTCCTGGGCCTCACCACCAGCAACATGGCCAGCAGGGTAAAGGGGGAGATTCTGTTCAAATAAACAAACCAATCCCCACACAAACACCAAAATACAGAATTTAAAGTTGCTGGAGTTACGAAAAGCTGTGTTGTTCCAAAGAATACTTCCAGTGTCTAATTAATTTTCCAATGTCTACTTTATACCATCTATAACTATAAACATGAGAGACTCATTTGTCCAAATATGTCTTGCGGATTGTTGTGTTTTCCCCCCACTGCTAATTAGTCCTTGTAGATATGTAGTCCTGACCCCTATAGTAGACACAAACCAGAAAAAGCTAAGAGAAATGACTATTAAAACATACATATGTCTTATATGTGTGCATATACATACACACAAACATCCATATATGCACGATATTTATAAACATATGTAAATGGACTATTAGCCATTAGCAAACTTTTCCATCTGACTTGATTCAGAAGATCATTCACACTCCAGTGTCGATGAAGGTCCTCCTTCTTCCACAATAATTTGCTGCTGCACCACTTAGTGAGAATGGAGCCTAGATATTCATCAGGTCTTAAAAACCATCAGTTTCCTTTACGAAGAACCCAGTAAAGAACTCGGGAATCTCTCTCTAGACTCCTGTTTCTGGCTTGTCAAAGATTTTTCTAGATTACACTTCGGCATTTAGGTCAACTTAGACATTAAGAAATTATTTTACTTTGGTTTTGTATTGTAAAGGCTGATCCCCGTCTTCAAGAACTCAACTCACACAGGAGTAACTAAGGTATGAAAGAACTGAAAGAAACATTTTACAGTGTTTAATTAGAGTTGAGTCACGCCACAGTCCTACATTTGACATGCACATGCTCTTGGACTTGACACCTATTAAATATTGAAATACTGTCTGCCATCTGTAATCTCATGTAACCTTTTTCACTTTTTAAAATTACGTAACTTTAATAGACATAACAGGAATAAATTAATAGAGCTAGAAGTTAAATGTTCTTAGAAACTAAATAAAAGCAATGGCTGTAAACACCTCTAATAGTAGACGGCAATCTTAAGAATTAGCTCATAGAGCACAATTCTTTTGATGCAGAATGACTTTTACCTGTGCATGTCATACTGTAGGAAGCCACAGACTATTGGTCAGAGCACACATTTCCCTCTTTAACCTTTAAAAAGTCTGTGTCATGTCAATATACAAATTGTGGAGACTTCTATAGTTAATTATACAACCAGCATAAGTAACTTTACAAGTGCAGAAAGAGACATGTTTAAAGAAGCACAGATTTGACACATGTAAAAAGGTAAACTTTTGTAAAAATAATTTGAAATACAAAGAGTAGCATCATTAAAAATAAAAAGCACTAATTTCTCTTTTACAGATCAGAATTGTATAATGCTTTTAAGCCTTCCTAAAGTTAAACCACAGTATAAAAATACTCAGTTCATATTAGATGACTGTTTATATCCCTGCAAGTTCATAACAAGAGTGATTTGATTCTTGCATGGGAGATGATAATGGCTGCTATGGACCAGAACTTTGTCTTCCTATAATACCCTAAATTATAAAGTGTTGCAGTTCAGAAGAACGTATTGCAGCTCTTCTAAAAAGGGAGATGAAACAACCTGAATTCATTGGAAAGCAGTCAGTAACCTCAGAGGGGAAGAACATAGCTCAAAGATGAGAGGTTCACAAATTATCTTCCTCAACTCAAGCCCTGCACATCTAACCTCAAATGCTGAAGGGCCACTCCTGTGTCCAGCCCAGTCACACTGGCTGTGGTGGTACAAAGGCAACCATAGCACACAGGCCTCAGTAGCACAAAATAACAGCTGCCAGCAATTTAATCCAAATGCAGATTTTAAAAGAAAGTACTAAATATGACTGCAGGGAAGACCTTAGGTTTGGTTACTATTCAAGTTCCAGAATGTACCACAAATTAGGTAGATTTGCTAGCCGTTTGCAGATTGCTAGCTTTTAAAAATAGAAAACTGAATACCTTTAGGGCAGCTCAAAAATCACAAAATCAATTCAAGTCATCATGAGTCCAGTTCCTTTTGAGCACAAGAATGCCTTATTAAAAAAAGAGTACATGGAAATACATATTCTTTCCCATAGGGCAGCCATTCATCATCATGTGGTCGTAGTTCACAACACAGGAATTAAATGCCCAAATGATTTTATTTAGTTAGCTTCTTGAATACAGAAGGAATATCAGCCCTCTGCATATCAGTTTTCAGGGAGAGACCGTAAGAGACCATTTCACAAAACCTCCTGTACGCAGTAAAATGGCCAAATACTACATCTGAACTCATATGTCAAAATAGGCTCCACCTTAAAAAAAAAAGTTACTGCAGCTGGTGCCCAGACATGTGATTTTCATGGATTCCATGATTATAAAGCAGGAATTGTGCTGCACAAACACTGCTAAAACGCTGGCGTAGGAGTATTATTCACATGCTTTTGTGACTCTGCTTCAGCACTGGTGGAGGGAAATCATTTTATTTGTCCAGAGATGCTGCCTGCCCACAGCAGCCTGTCTGCTCCTGACTGATTGTGCTGCCACCTCCCCCCTCTCCCTCCCTCACCGCCCTCCCCTCCCTTCAGCACATCACCCCACACGCCTGCGCACACATTCACACCCTCCTGGGCTTTTCATTTTGAAATCACTATGGCAAGTACAAAGGGCTACAAAAAACTAGAAAAATAGCAGATGGTCTCTTCAGCTGAGCCATGCAAAATACAACCGTATAATCCCACAAATAAATACTGATTTTACAAGATTTTATGGTCACAGTTAGGGTATGTGTTTTCTACAGTTTGTAATTTCCTCTCCCCTTGAGAGATTAATGCCACTTACAGAACCAAGGAAAGCCCATAGAAGTTCCTTTTCCTATACATGTGTTCCTTCTGTTACAAAACCCAGAGCTGTCAGACCTGGTGACAGCAGTGTGTGCACAACCTCAGCTAAGCTGCCACATGCCACTTCAGCAGCCACAGTATCACTGATTGCTGGAATCACTGCTTATATTAGAGCTGGCCAGGAGGAGTGCAACCCCCCCCCCCCCNGGATTGTACATACAGCTGTACATTTGAAAAGGGTCTGAAAACACCATACAGTTTTAATTAAAGACGAATTAAAAGAGAAAAGTGGAGCTGATCAAACAGGAAAAGAAATTTTTGTGGCTTCTATTCATGTACTGCATTCTGTAAGGCACAATAGAAGTCCACTTTACAGAATTACTGTGTGCCAGTCACATGCTGTCTTTGCAAGGATAATAGTGGAAAGCTCTTTTAGGAAACCCCAAGCCCCCCACTTGTCCCCAAAAAACCCCGTAACTATCATTTTAAGCACAGAAATAAGAATCTGCCTCCAAACAAACTGTAATATGCTCAACGCTCAACAGTTTCTTCAAGCTCACACTACAGTTCCCACAAATTTCAGTCCCAACATTAGTTCTGTCATTCCCATTGAAGTATTTGGGAAGAAGGAGCAAAAGAAGGAGAAAAGGTATTGCAGGAACTCTGAAATCATCACAGTAAAACTTTCAATTTGAGTCAGGAAAAGATCAGATCAGAGCTGTCAAAAAAAATCTTTTAAAGACAAAAAAAAGAAATACTTACCTTAGAGTGCCGTTCTTTTCATCCAGTTTGTTGACTTTAGAGAAAATACACTCCACATCTTCCTTTAAATCCTCTGCTTGCCTCCTTACTTCAACTGAGACTTCCTAAAAGTGGTTTATAAGACAAGTAAGAGACCAAGTCATTATGTTTCAGGCTCCGGAAAAAAAATCTGTGATTATGGAACCTCTTATTTGTGGGTTTGCTCTGTTTGAATATACATGAAGTCAACAGCATAGCATGTTTGAAGCTTGTTTGGTTTTGAGCAGTACAGTATACTCTGTGACCTCTTGCACAGCACTCCCGACCTGGCTGTGTTCGCGTTACAGCTCTGCTTTGCTGATCTACAGAAGAGCTGAACATTTATACAAACTTTTGCAACTTCCATTTGGCAAAGATGAAAAAAAAATGAGGCAAAGAAGTTACAGGAGAGTTGCTCACATTTGAGAAGATGCAAGTACGCACCAGCTTTCAAATCCCCATGCATGTACTTTAGTTTCTCAGTAAAACACACATTGCTGTTCCAGAATGTTATTATCTCACTATCTTCAAACAACCCCACCCAAAGCATAGCTTTGCATTACAAACACAACCTACAGGAAATTTAATTGTGCATTAGCAGTGGAATAATCTGAATCATATATGCAAAGCAACATCTTTATTTACTTCAGACTGTTGTAAGCATCTTCAATGCACTTATCACCATATTTTCCAGGTGCCTAAACAGGTGTCTGCTTTTTGCCCCAGGAGGCCTATACTGAACTTAAAGGCACTGACTAATAAACCAGAAATGTATACAGGGAATAGATTATATGATTTTTCTGCTGAGTAGGCAATTTAATAATTCAGTGAATTTAATTTTCAAAATAACTTTCAGGTGAATATCTTCAGTGCTTGGAATCTCTACCAAATTATCTGCATATTTAAGTCTGCACATAGAGTTCAAAAATAACTTTTGCAAAACTTACAGAAAACACTGACAGAAAGTCCACAACTTCTAGAGATCAACATTTCTGTTTCTTTTGAGATATGTTCATTCTACTCCATGTCTACACACACACACAGAGGTGAGGTGTGTATGTATGTATGCAATGCTTTTAGAAAGAGGGGAAAAAATAAGGAAAAAATAACATACACAACTGCATTGCTTCCAGTCTCTTCTTGCCTAAGGCGAAGTTCAACACAAGTTGAACACGCTATGACTTCTTACACATATCAGGCCATCTTGTAGCAGCTTGAACAACATCTTTTAACAGAGAACTAAAGAGACTTAGTTTCCCTGTTTACTTGCAGTGCCACCTGCCAACCATTCCCGGGCCTGCTCAGTTAAAAATTAACTTAATATTTACTTTCAAGTTGAACAGACATTTGGCATCTCTCTAAGGAATAAACGTATATATCTTAAATCAAGCAAACTGACATAAACCAAAACACTAAGCTGTAGTGTAGCTTTACAATTAACAGGCATATTTGTAATCTCTAAACTTTATTAGACAGAAGTTTTGTCCTATGCAGCTTTTGCAGCAGGCAAGTCTAGAAGAGGAAATCCACAGAAACTATTATACCATTAATAAAATTGGACAAAAGTACATATTATTTCCTCTTGCAACATTTTTCTTCATAGTTTCAGAGATTTGAAAACCTTAAAATAGGGAAGGCAGCCACACCAATGAAAAAATAGCTCTGGGTGAAGATTGCTTTGATCCTCCTAGATCTCTACTGTAAAGAAGAGGATATTATCAAATCAACCATGTTGTTTTTTTCCATCTAGCTACAACAGGCAAGAAATTACTTGATCCAATTGCTCTTTTGCAGTAAAAACTTTTGATTTTCCTCATTTTACTCATGAGAGCTACCTATAACATTTATTCCTTTACTGACAAAAGGCAAACCTAGTATTATGTTGTATTCCTAAACTGGAAATTTTCTTAAAAATTCTCTTTCCCTCTCCTCTCCTGTTCCCTATCACCCTGGGCAATTTAAAGAATAATGCAAAAGACACTTGTACCTGTTTGTAGAAATCAGTGGAAGGGGATGATCTAGACCTCTCATGGGTGTATTGAGATTTCCCATGTTGTTCATGGCCTGCATCAAGGATATTATCAGCTGAATGGTACCTTCCAGAGCTCCTTGGCTCTACTGGCTTCCTCTGCTCCTTCCACGATGCCTCATACTCTGCAAAGGTTCCCAGGCGCTGTGGCTGTGCAGATTTCACAATCCTATCAGCAGCCTTATTGCTGCTACTACGCTGGATGCTATCTTTTGAAGCATGAACAGGTTCAGGTCCAATAGAGGTCACATGACCCCTTCTCTCATACCACAAATCCTCTCCCTCTTGCCCACCATGAGCTTTCCTCTCAGGCTGTCCCTCAGCTAGACCATGGAGAACTGGTTTCTGTGACGATTTTCTAGATGCAGGTTTACTTGTTTCTTCAAAAAATTTCCACCTGTCTGCAAATGAACCCAGGGCTTCTTCTGATATATTTGGATGGCAATGAGCATGACACCTATCCTCTGACATACCCACCTCATTCATCTTCTCTGGTTCAGAATAAGACTTCAGTTTTTGCTCTGTTGTGAACCTCTTCCTGGCTCCAATGCGAGGAACTTGATGAGTGCCACTCCCAGTAGGGTTCGGTTTAGTTTGTGTAGCCTCAAAGAATCCAGACACATCTTCAGAAACCAAGGTCAATAACGAAGAGTTGTAACTTCCAGTATTCTGCTCAGGTGACCTGTGGAGATATTCAGCAGAGCTGGGCTCCAAGTCCCGACGTTTGAAGGATGTTGCCCTCAGAACCCTGGCCTGTGCTTCCTTGAGGTGATCTTTGTATGTGCTGGTAAAGTTTGTGTCTGGGGAGGTGGTGACATTTTCTGCTGAATCTGGTTTCCAGGTCTCATTGCACTCCTCTGTTTCAGACGACCCTACTAACGTAGCAGTACTTCTACTTTTCTGCAGCTTTGCTCTTCTCATTTGGATTTCATTTCTCAGGGTTGTTGCAAAACGATCACTCCTTCGTGCCTGTTTAGATAAGTGAGTGTCAAATGGGACCTGTCGTTCTGTTACCACTTCGGGGTTGTTGTCAGACTGCTTTTTCCCTTCCTGAGCTAAAGAGTGCAACATTGGGGTCTTCTGAGGAGAAATCTTGCTAGTTTCATCTTTCCCCCACCTAAAATCTTTCTGAGCTGATCTGCTTTCAGTGGTAAGGACACAACCCTTTACATACTCCTGCTGACCATGCCTAGTTTCCTCAGAGCTGCTCTCACAGTTTTTCTTTTGTCCAGACTTTTCAGTATGATTGGGTTTTTTAGCTTCTTCTACTACATCCCACTCTCTGTCCACCAGGTAATGACTACTGTTTTCACACCTCTTCAGTGAAGATTCCATAGATTGTTGAGGTAGATAGTATTTTGGGGTTTGGGCCATTGTGACAACTGCAGGATTTTCATGAAGTCCATGCAATACATCAGTCCCCACTGCAGGTTTCCAGCTGTCATCCTTGAGTTGTAGTGGCTTTGAGCTTCCCTGAGCAGGCTGTTTTGCTGTCACACAATAATATCGACTCTGTCCAGTGTTGTCCACTTTCTGTTCAGCAGCACTGTTCAAAGAGGAAGCGTTGAGCAGACTGGCTTGGTTTGGACTGTAGCCATGAAAATGATCTGTAGATAACTCCTGAATGCCACTGTAGGACAGATAATGTTGTTGATCTTTAGGTGCAGCTAAGACTCTTGCACTATGAAAAAAAGTGCTTTCATCACTGTACTGGTGCTGGTGGTGGTAACTGTAAGCAGGCTGTGCAAACCGAACATCAGTGCTGGACAAGGATGACTGCAGTCTGTTCACAGTTCCTGCATTGCTATTGTACCTTTCACCAGTTGAAGAGAAAGCATATTCTGAACTGACATCAGATTTATAATTTGAGCTGCTGATCCTCCTGTCACATGCTCTGGAGAGCCTCCGCTGCTGCTCCACAGTGTCCAGGCTCCAGTCACTCCTGGGCTGAGATCGGTTCAGGGCTGTAAAGTGCTGCGTGCTGGCACCCTCTGAGTACACAGGGCCATGGGCTTTCTCATGGCCTTTGGTAGCAGCAAAGCTGTCACTACGAAGAGGTGGAGGTGGTGGGGGAGGAGATGAAGACTTCTTCTTATCAGGAACATACCAGACAGGTCCAAAACTGGATCTTCCAGAGCTAGCAAGCTTGCTATCTGGGTGTTCCTCTATTCTAGTACTTTTGTTGCTCTCGTACTGGACAGGAGCTGTCAGATACCCAGGTTTGTCCCCTGTTCCAGTGCTGTCATTCAAAAACTGGCCAGACTTGCTTCCATGCTTAGCAGTCTCCCACTGGCCCACTTTGTATAGCATGTTCTCTGTGGAAGAAGTGTCTGCATTGGACAGAGTGTGGTCAGGAGTGCTAGAACTCGTAGAAAAAGACCCATAGGCTGAATCCCGCTTACTTTGGCTCCCTAGATGATCAATGCTACTATTAGACCTTGCAGAAGAAAGTCTTCCATACTGGGTTACTTGTGGAGTGTGGTCCCAGCTGTCCATACTTCCCAGAGAGCTGAATTGGTCAGAAGTGCGATATAGACTTGACTGATCCCACGAGTTTGACAAATCATGAGAAGAACAGCTACTGTAGGAAACAAGAAAAAAGTGTCAGAATAAATAAACCTGTCAGAAAATGCCACAACATAATGATAAATATATAGCCACCCATTTTAATAACATTGATTAAGATCCACCTGCACAGCAGTTAACAACAACCAGTCTAATAAAATTGAAAGTTTGAACAGAAAGTCAGGGCTTCAACTTTATACTCTGCCACTGAGTCAGAGCTTGAAACCTTAGTAACTAACTCAACTTCCCTATGGAAGTTCACCATTAATATGCATTTACCTCCTTTAAGACTATCCTCTCCCTCTGCAACTTGTTGATTTTTCTGACTTTGCTTTTAAAAAAGTTTAGTTTGAGCTCCATTAGCTCCCCCTTTCCCAGAAGAAACATCAACTTACTTTTCAGCTTACTTTCCAGGCACCTGCACTTCCCTCTTCATCTCTGTAACATCACTCTGAACTTCTTCAGCCCATAAAGTTATTTACTTGTCATAAAGTTATTCACATAAAATTATATCCAAATCTGCCTATTCATTTGAACTTTTAAGCAGAGGTTCACTAAATACATTTGTCTCAAATGCCACCACTGTAGCTGTGAGCCTGCACATGCATCTTATCCGTGTAGTATCAAATCCCTTTCTGGTTGACACCCTTACAGTGTCATTCAATTCCACTCAGTTCCACAGCATTGACAAGAAAACTTCAGGAGGAGATGCCAGAGCAACGTCAGTTCTGCATGGCCAACCTTAAACTTCTGACCTTCCTTCAAGAATCTTTACAGCCACCAGTTTTTCCCTGCTACTCTTTCCTCTTGAGGAACATCATCTTTGAAATTGTACTTTCTCTGGGTCTTTTGCCAAGGACACTATTCCAAGATCTTGCTGCTTCTCTTACTTTCCTATCCAATGAGTTTTCACAGAATCAACTAGGTTTGAAAAGACCTCGGAGATCATCAAGTCCAACCTTTAACCTAACACCACCTTGCCTACTAGACCATGGCACTAAGTGCCACATCCAGTCTCATCTTAAATGCCTCCAGGGACGGTGAATTCACCACCTCACTGAACAGCCCATTCCAGTGTCTGATCACCCTCTCTGTAAGGAACTTCTTCCTAAAATGTCTAACCTAAACCTCCTCTGGTGCAGCTCAAGACTGTGTCCTCTTGTCCTATTGCTGGTTGCTTAGGAGACGAGACTGTCCCCCAGCTGGCAACAACCTCCTTTCACGTAGTTGTAGAGAGCGATAAGGTCTCTCCTGAGCTTGCTCCTCTTCAGGCTAAACAACCCCAGCTCCCTCAGCTGTTCCTCATAGGACTTGTGCTCTAGACCCTTCACAAGTCTCATTGCCCTTACTTGGACATGCTCCAGCACCTCAATATCCTTCCTAAACTGAGGGGCCCAGAACCAGACAAAGCACTTGAGGTGCAGCCTCACCAGTGCCAAGTATAGGGGAAGAATCACTGCCCTGTCCTGCTTGCCACACTATTCCTAATACAGGCCAGGATGCCCTTGGCCTTCTTGGGCACCCGGGCACACGCTGGCTCATGTTCAGTTTCCTGTCAATCCAAACCCCCAGGTCCCTTTCTGCCTGGCTGCTCTCCAGTCACTCTGTCCCCAACCTGCAGTGCTCCATGGGGTTGTTGTGGCAAAAGTGCAGGACCCGGCACTTGGCCTTGTTGAACATCATACCATTGATTCAGCCCATCTACCTGGCCTGTCCAGGTCCCTCTGCAGAGCCCTCCTAGCCTCCAGCAGATTGACATTCCCACCCAGCTTGGTGTCACCTGCTAATTTGCTAATGGTGGACTTGAACCACTCATCTAGATCATCAATAAAGGTGTTAAACAGAACAGGGCCCAACACTGATCCCCGGGAGACACCACTGGTGACCAGATGCCAACTGGATGCAGCACCGCTCACCACCACTCTCTGGGCCCGACCATCCAGCCAGTTCCTAACCCAGCAGGGAATACACCTGTCCAAACTATGGGCTGCAGCTTTTCAGAGTATGCTATGGGAGGCTTGTCAAAGGCTTTGTTAAAGTCCAGGTAGACTACATCCATGGCCTTCCCCTCATCCACCAGGCAGGTCACTTGGTCATAAAAGGAGATCAGTTTGGTCAGGCAGGACCTGCCCCTCCTAAATCTGTGCTGGCTGGGTCTGATCTCCCATCTGTCCTGCAGGTGTTATGTGATCACACTTAGGATGAACTGTTCCATAACCTTGCTGGGCACTGAGGGGAGGAATTTTGTTCTATTTTCTTTCATTTCTTTTCTCTCTCACAGCATCCATCTCCAACACACTGATGCTGAGATGACAGCCTTCCCAATTATTCTCATCACACCTCCCTGTTTGAATTTTACTGGCAGTTTGTCCTGCTTTTATGTACCAAATTCAAATTCTTGCCCTTGCATGAAAAGCCCCTTCGTAGAAATTCCAGAATTATTCCACTTCCCTGTAGCTATAATTATATAAAGCATCGATCAAATCCTGTGCAGTAAAGGATCTGTGAAAGCTAGCAATGAAATGAGATTAGTCCACATAAATATTACCAAGAGTGATACGGACCCTTTCTTCTGTCAAAAATATTGCAAAGCTCAACTCAACAGTTCCTTGGAATTCGGTACTAACATGAGAATTGCATTTTTGCCTCTCTATTACTACAGCCTTTTTAACTTCTTTTTTCAAATACATGGTCAAGCCCAATTTATATGAAATATATATTTTCTAAAAGCATTTTATTAACAAGATACACTAGCATTGGCCTCATCTTGTGAATTTTTTTGTTCTTTCATTTATTGTCAGCATTTAAAACTTCTTGCTGAATCCCTAAAAAGGTCTTAATTGTCATCTTAGGCTGATACTGTGTTTCATGCAAAAAGTATCTTGGTCATTATTAGGATTTCCTTTGTCAATGAATAATGTAAGACAGATATTGCTAAGAATTGCTGATATTTTCCCACCCTCCTCAGCATTGAGGAGATCACAGAACTGTTAAGGTTGGAAAAGACTCTTAGGATCATAAAATCCAATCAGATACTTGGCATTAATCAAAATAAAAATGACACTTGTGCAAGAAAGCCTCACCTTACAATTTACAGGTCTCATTGCCTGTAAATCTGCTGGTATCAAATGTGGAACACAGATCATCAGCATAAGATATCAAAGCCCTGCTAGAAAATGCCTAATGGAAACCCAGCAGATGCTACAAACACTTCAAACCAAGGACAGGAAGATTTGATGGCATGTTACTCCAAAGCATGGCCTCCTGTGGTCCTTAAGTGCAGGGCAATCCTATGAACCCTGACATGGAAGAGAGTCCAAAAGCCAATTCCCTGCCTGAGGCTGGCATCCCAGGATATCCTTCCCTCAATGGCTTTTTTTACAGTGGATTCACAAAAGCACCTACACTGGCGGTTGAAGTTTGGCAGGTGAAGTTCATGAATAATCTACAAACACCATCTGTGGCCACTTTGGCCAATGAGCAGCCCTCCCAACCGTGGGGCATGAGTTTCTGCTTCTGAGCCCTTACAGAAATGACCGATCTTAGCAAATCAGACCACATTCAACTGCACGGGATTACAAATTGGATGTACCTGACCCAACCGCCCCAAACCCTCAGTTTAAGCAGCCCTCTTAAAGCATTCTTGCCTCACAGCCACAGCCTTCTGTAAGGCAAGAACAAAGTAAAACAGGTTGTTGGCTTCAACTTCACAGCCAAGGGCACAGAAAAAAACCCAAAGCCTATAGGGTGCTATATTATAGTATATCCTACTGGAGGAAAACGCAGGGTTTAAACTTGCAACAACTTAAAGACACTTCATATATACACCTCCCAGAAAAGTGTGCTTGGCCTTAGTTTAGGATGGGCTAGGAATAAAGTCTGCATCCATATTGTTAAGGTATGATTTCTGTGAAAAAGACAAGACCCACAAAGGGAAATGAATGCACCAAAAGCTTTACAAGTTCTAACTCTCTATCCTTGCATGAGAGGTACCGAAACCTAGCTTACTGCTCCCAAGATAGCTGACAGTTTTTGAATTAAAGTCACAGGATAAAAAAGCCCACATATAGTGCTGGATGTGAAGAGCTGGGCTCTAGAACGACCCTCTCTCCTACATACACTGGTACAGTCTCTTCTGGTTTGCCTGTCTTCTAACTTCAACCACCTTCTCAAAGGTTGAAATTCATCAGGCTGGCAAAAAAATCCCAAAAAACCCCACCAAAACCAACCCACAAACAACACCTTCTCCCCCCCCCCCCAAAAACAAACAAACTCAAAACCAACAAAAAATCCCCAACAAACAAACAAAAACCACACCAAAAAACCCAAAGCAAATCAAATTCCTCATACCCAAATCTAGCACCTACCTAGGCAGTAGGGACAATATTCAGGGGGCTGTTTTGGCCAGCTGTGCCCCACTCAATCAACAGCAAAAAATCCAGGTACACCCTGCCTGAAAGAGAGCAAAAGCACCTCTTCCCCTAAATGAACTCTTCCACATTTTACAAGTGATTTGGTGAATACCAATCTCAGCTTAACTCAAGGAAGGACATGTAATTCCAGAAATAGCCCAGGGATGGGATGCTTGGCCTAGAAATATCCCCTCCTCAGGCTATTTCCATTACCTCCTTGCATAGTGATGTGCTTGCAGCTACTGACTGCTGTGCCTCCTGAACAGCTGAGCTCTGTTCTTCTCTGTTTCATGAATTGTAATTTGAAAGTGGGGAATCCCTGAGGCTGCTCACCTCTTTCTGCAGATCAGCAAACCCAAAGAACCCACCTCTGCAGCTGGGACTCTCAAAATACCCAAATCCTTGGGCTGCCACTCTGAGAATGCTGGGCCCCTCCCAAGCAGCTGCAGTCTGGAACCAGCTCTGCCACTGAAACTGTCTGGGACAACACACACCAGGGCTGCCTAATCTCCCAAACACATCACCTTTCAAGTGGGCAGCATGGACAGCCAAGAGGTTCAGGATAGCAGTGACCTGGGAACCCTGCTATTAGACTGTGTTAAAGCCACTAAATATTTCAGCAGCATCTGAGAAAAAATTTGAGGAAGAATTTGCCCTTTTTATCTGTCTACCAGCAGTTGCTGTTATTTGTGATATGTGAGGGGAGAAGATTGCTCTATTCCCATCCCCCTGTTCCTTTACACCCACAATTTCCTGATCAAACCTTATTTCAAACTGGCCAAAGCTCATTTCAAACTGGTCTTGAACGAATTTTTTTTTTCTCTAAGTATCAGGGCACTCCCAGCTCCTATCAAATCACACCCTGAGACATGTGTCTTGTAGTATTTTACTTTCACAAGGTACAAGGACAACTACCAGGAAGAGCAGGAAGCATATATTGATTTATAGCTCTGTTAGAGGACTCATTAATAGCAGAAATACTCTTGAGCTATGGCATTGTAATGAGGAACTCTATGGAAGTTTTTAGAGTTTCTGAATTTTGTTTCTATGTACAAGGACTTCTACAGTTTTCAAATCTATAAATCAACCCATCTATATGATATTTAAATACAAACTTTAAATCAGTGCAAACCATTAACAATTGTAATCAAGGATTTGCTAAAACTCCTGCTAATAAAGTATTAAAAAAACAATTTAAAAATATTTCTGCCTAAAATTAAAATTGATACTTTATTCAAGGACAGGTAGCAAGTGATTTTAAAAACAGTAGGGAGTTTCCAAAGAAAACAATGTAAAAACAGCTGTAAAAATGAGATGAAGAAATAAAATATTGAAGTATTAATGTTCTTTTGTTTTGTCTACACAATAAATTAACATCAAGAAGTAATGACAGAATGTCCAGCAGTAAGTATAGAAAACAGAAGTCTACTTCCCAAACTGGGATTGCATACCAGACTCATTTTCTTTAATGCTCAGTGTTAACTATGGCCCAATAGCAACTGAGAAGGAAAAAGTAACAAAGAAAAAAAAATAACATGCCCCACATAAAAAAAATAAATTAACAAACAAAAAAGCCCCTCGCAAAATGTTAAAAAACCGTCACCTATGAGCAGGAAACAAACAAGAACCTGTAACCAGACATAAATAGGCATTACCTAAAGGTTTACAGTTTCCCAGCTCAAACTGCATGGGTGCTAGCCTTTCTCCCTTAGTGTGGAATGAGACCTAACAAATAGTAAGGTGCTTAAAAGAGAGCCTGAAAATCATTGGTCTTATTACCTCTCTACACAAGCAATATCACAGGTGTAGTGAAGATCAGATTACAGAAAGTTCAGCTAATAAAACCAATAATACTTTAAAGTCCAACAGTAAGACATTGCACACCCTTCCTTCAGAAAAAACCTTTTTAATTGTTTGAAACCGTATTTTTCAATTTTTTCTCCCTTTCCTATTTCACTTTACGAGTGTTAATTTTGATGGCTTCCTTGCCTTAGGATTTTACAAGGGGACACCAAAAGGAAATGCAGAGCAAGAAGTATAACCTTCTGATTACCTATAAAACTAATTTCTTACCTTTCAATCATACGCACATATCACATACTGTTTCTGAAATCCACTCATCCATACGTCAAACTTCCCAAACTCCTCCTTTATGCATTGAAAGTACAGGCAATACTAAAGAAGTATAACACAACAATTCTGCAACAGTTGTTTTAAAACAGCAACGCTCAGCGACATGACCTACATTATTATTGTCTCGCTGTTAGAGCATAATGTGTGTAACTTAAGCAGAGACTCACCTTGCATGATAGCGCGAGTGCCAGGAGGCGCAGGCATTAGACGACGAGGGAAGGTGTGACGTGGCTGTCTCAGGCTGACCTTCTGTAAATTTGGTTGCGTGCCAGGAGTGCGGCCTGCAGGCTAGGTCATTTCTTCTGAAAAGAAGAGAGGCAGAGCATACCAGTTTAATGCAAGCAGTTCATAGGTGATATGCAGCAAAAAAAAAAAAATCTACCAGGCTGGTAGTAAAACATTTCACAGATAGGACAGAGGCATAATGACTCTAAATTTAGACACCAAAACTTTCTACGTGCATGCCAGTTTTGAGAAGATATCGCTGTTTCCTTAAGATAGTTGAGATGTACTGAAATGCCAATACTCTCCAAGATCTGTGCTTGGGTAGTTTGTTGATTTTGTGGGCTTTTTTGTTTCCTTTTTTTTTCTTTTTTTTCTATTTTTTTTTTAATAGGGAGTGGGGCAGGTGTGTGCTTTTTAGGAAGTACAGAGATAGATAAACAAATTTTAAAGTACCTGACATATATGCAGAGCTTTAATAGTTAAAGTTAATACTGAGACTTAGGAATCCCTTATAACTTGACAATAGTAGGGCTTTGGCAAATTTTACTGTGAGTAGGTGCATATGGGAGGAGCTGGGAAGAAAAGAGTTAATGACTGGAAGGATTAAAGCTATGTACATTCTTTCATATAAGTCAGTAATAGTGATGTAATTAATCATCTTAACTCCAGCCAAGTTCTGCTTCAGATCTTGAAATGTTTGGCACCCCAGAGATGCAGGGGGGTTTTGTTTGGTTTGGGGGTTTCTGGGTTTGTTTCTCAAAGAACTCAAAAACAGTTCAGTGAATTATGTAAGTTCCACAAATATTTATTTGGATATCACCTCCAAATGTACATGGTAACTGCAGACATCCCTTCTAAGAAGTAAAACAGTAACTTGTTAGAGCTTTGCACCTTAAAAACTGCTCTGCAAAACTGCTCCCTACTCCTCTACCCCTTCCATCTGCTCAGGAATCAGTAACAACAGCTTGCACTTCCTTCCAAGGCCTTACTCTTTGTAACACCTCTCAGCACTCATGAAATAAGTGCATTCTTTTCTTCCCCCAAGGTTAAATAAGCCTCCTGGGTCGAATCCAGCTACTTCTGTTTTAGTGAGCACATACCAAGTACAGGCCGTTTGTCTCGACCCTTTCAGTCACCTGGGAACGAAGCAGGAACTTTGAAAGTAATTCATCCTGCTCTTCTCCTTGGCTCATCCTGGAGGAAGTGTAATTTAAAATTTAGATGAGGCATAAGGTTTAACAAATCCCATCCTTCCAAGTCAGAGTCTGAAATAAAGGCTTATAGAACCTTAGTTCTTGAGATTTTTTTAATGCACTTACGTATTCATGAAATTTATTACTTCAAGGTTAAGTAATTTGTCTGAGTTACAGAAGTAACTTGTTTCACTGTGAAAACATTCCTTACTTTCAATTTGAACTTTAAAAGTTGTTCTACATTTTTTTAATCACTCTACCTTTTTATAAATTTGGGTTATCAGATAGCCACTGGATTTAGAGACCAAAATTTAAGGTCATTGTAAACCCAGTATCTTCAAAACAAGACAAATTTGAGTACGTGGCTTTTCACAGTACAGTCTTGAAGATCTGAAGAAATCAATGATGAATTGCCTTTCCAAGTTCTGGATGCAGAATTACAAAAGGAGACTAGAGGGAAACTGTAATTTTACTATAAGTGCAGCGTCATTACTGTCACTAAAAAAGAAGTAATTGTTTCCATAAACAAAAATCTACTCTTCCCAGCATGACAAAAGAGAAAATAGTGAAGCAGATCATCACTATGTTGTTTGTTCTCTGGACACGATATTCAAAGAGTGGAGGAGCCCTAACACTCTTAGCGTAAAAGATTCTGCTCAGCCATGCAATGATGAGCTCCAGAAGGTCCACGCGTGCTCCGAGCCCATGTGCCAGTATGGAAAAAATATTCATTCCACTGTTCAGCTGCACAGAACATCAAATGTGTTTGGGTTTTTTTTTTCTCCACTGCTCACTTCTAAGGCAGTGACACCAACTCAGCAAACCACAAAATATCTATTGAAGCAAATTCAACAGACCTAGGCATCAATTCTGCTAAAAAAGGTTTATCTATTATGAGACAATTACTTTTCTATGATGCACTACTAAGGAAACACAAGACTAGAAAACTAGTACAATACAAGCAGCATTTGGAGCATAAGGAAAAAAAAGGTTGGGAAGAGGGCTTCTGTGATCGCTAGGGCTTGGCAAATGGTAGGAGGAATCCATTCACTGGGAAGAAACAGAAGGGATGCACATGTAAAGTCTGTACTGTACCTCATGGAACTTCTCAAGATCTTCATAAGATAGTTCCTCGCTACATGAATATCATTTTCAGATGGCATTTTCTGTGCTACAATATCCACCACCACTTTCATCTTCCTGAACAGCCAAGCAAGGAGAGGAACAGATTGGACTGAGTTGTGACATAAGGCAAGTCAAGTGGTCAAAAATTTACAATTTCTGTTTAATTTTTAGTATTTCTGCACATACAGATATTTTTGAGATGTATGGGGTTTTCCTTGTTTTTTTGCTGGTGGTGTTTTTTTGTTTGCTGGGATTTTTTTTTGTGGGTTTTCTGGTTGGTTGGTTGTTTTATTTTTTATTACATAATAGCCTGAACAGCCTAAAAATACTGGGGGGATACCTAGAAGGTGGAATCATGTAAACATCTGCATTTGTTGTGAAGTTCACATGACTAAAAATTAATTTACTGTGCATACTCAACAGTGCTTTCTGATAGATTCTCACCGTTTAACTACAATTACTATATCCTGCACTTTAAGAAAATTTTTTGTAAAAACTGGAGTGCAGCATAAATATTGATTCCAAAACTCCGCAAAATGGGTAGAAGGTCAAGAAAGAACAGATTAGAAGATTCAAAACAGGAATATTTTGCAGGCAGCTAAAGAAGCTGGAAGCTGAGCATTTATATTCTAATGTAATACCTCTGTAATAATTCTGAGTGACAGAATGAGATCATCTGAACCTACAACCCAGAAAACCTCTAGCACTGACGGAAGCATTATTAAAAGCATTTCACTGAAAATGTCTTTTTACCAGTGCTTTTACAGAAGTTGCTGGAAGGAAAATGTTGATAAGTATTGAAGATACATTACAAAAGAGGAAAAAATAGAACAACAACACAGGCATTTATCTCCCCAGCACCACCTTCTACAACAGAATTTGTCTTATTCTTATCTACCAAAATAGCACCTCTGTTGTAACCCTGTCATACAGGCTTTTGAATTTGGAGTAACCAAAGCAAAAAGGTGACAGGCAGTTCCACAGTCCTGCATCCAGGTGGAAAGCAATTCCGAGAACTTATTTCATAGAACCATAGAATAGTTTGGGTCAAAAGAGACCTTAAAGACTACTCAGTTGCAAACCCTCCACCATGGGCAGGGTCATCTTCCACTAGATCAAGTTTCTCAAAGCCCCATCCACGGTGGCTTTGAATGCTCCCAGCAATGGGACACCCACAATTTCTCCGGGCAACCTGTTCCAGTGCCTCAGCACCCTCACAGTAAAGTTCCTAATCTCTGTCTGTCGATGTTTCATTGCAGCCCCCTACTGACTCACACACGGGCTCAGGCTGCACACCCTTCAGGGCCAGCAGCGCCAGTCTCACAGGATACAGAGGGATAAAACACGAAACTGGCCATTCATTCCTTTTTCAAAGCTGTCTTCTGCTATTTCCTATTCTTATGCTGACCCAGATTTACCGATCCCTTTTCGCATAAATCTAGAAAATTCCTCAAAATGGCTGAGTGCATCAGGGGAGGTGGAAGGGAAGGAAAACTGTTTCCCCTTTGCCCAAAGCCCATCATTCTTCACAGATGCTGCCAAGGGCCACTCGGGAAGACGATGCCCTCTGGAGTGCCCATCCCAAGGGTGGTGCCCATCCCAAGGGGGGTGCTCAGGAACGCACTGCCCTCCAGGATGCCAATTCCAGGGGGTGCCCATCCCAAGGGGGATGCCGGTCCCACAGGGGTGCCCATCCCCACACTCTGCTGGCCCCCCCTGCTGGCAGCAGAGAGCGGAAAGTCTCCGGGTCCAGCCATCAGCACCCCTTGGGCTCCGCGCTCCTCTTCCCGAACTGGGGCTCACTGCTGCTATTTCTAGGATTGCTCCTCGTGCTAATAAAGCCTTCCTCAGGCCATCAGAGCAGCACACTGCCCTGTGATCCTGGAATGCCACACGGCAGTGGGCTTTTTTTGCTGGTGGCTGCAGCCCTGGGACTGCAGAATTCTGCTCCCCATCAGCAGTAATTATTTAGAGCCATACTCCCCACAGCACATCTAACTAGAAGTGGGCATTAGATGCCAGTCCTTGCAAATGCAGTGCTTCCTACTGTTCATCTTCATCAATTGTGCCAGGAAATAAATCATGGAATCAATGAAAGAATAGCCTGGGCTGCAAAGGACCTTAAAGATCACCTTAAAGTTCCAACCCCCCTGCCATGGACAGGGACACCTTCCACTAGAGCAGGTTGCTCAGAGCTTCAGCCAACCTGGCCTTGAACACTTCTCCGGATGGGGAATCCACAGCTTCTCTGGGCAACCTGTTCCAGTGCCTCACCACCCTCAGAGTAAAGAATTTTTTCCTAATATCTCATCTAAACCTACACTCTTTCAATTTGAAGCCATTGCCCCTTGCCCTGTCACCAGATGCCCTTGTAAACAGTCTCTCTCAATCTTTCTTGTAGGCTCCCTTAAGGTCAGTGTTTTTAGGTCAGCCTTCTCTTCTCCAGGCTGAACATTCCCAATTTTCTTAGCCTTTCCCCATAGGAGAGGTGCTCCATCCATCTAATCAACTTGGTGGCCTCTTCTGGACTCCCTCCAACATAACCATGTCCTTCCTGTGCTAGGGATGCTAGAGGTGGATGCAGTACTTAAGGTGTGGTCTCGCCATAATTAAACCTCATCTTAGACAAGAAATCCTAATTTTTCTAATTTAAAAGGAAGGCCCAGTCAGTGGCTTCAGTCAGAACTGAGCTGAGTCTATAAAGACAGAAAAAAAAAACAAAGGAGAAGCATTTATTCTTTTTTACTCTTCCTGTTACACACTGTCAGCCCTAATTCTCTGAGTTAAAACTGTTGTAATTATTGATATTAAAGATTCTTTTAAAAAATATATTCCATTTTCAGTCTCTTCAGTTTCCACAGAAAGCTGCATACCACTGTTTCACAGTATAGTCCACATGTTTCAAAGTAAAACCATTCTGCAAACACCAGAATTTGGCAGTCAATGTAGTGACACTGAACAACAGCTATCAAAATAAACTGTTCTTCCTCCATTCACCACGATGCAACTCAAGACTTCGTAGCAGTGCAGCAAAGCCTGTCTCCAACACTTTATTTTTAAAATAGCCCAAGTTCACTTTTTCACAGTTGCAGCAGAATGTCCACACTACTTACAGTAATTTTAAACCTTGTCTATAACCAGAAATTTGTCCCAATCCCAGAGTAACTGGCTACAAGACATGCCAAGGATGCAAGGCTAAGGAAATGAAGAAAGGCTGCAGCCCTGAGACAAAATGGAAACCTGCACAAGCTTAAAGGTCAAATGCACAATTCATTGGCATTCTCAAACAAGCAGCACACTCAGGCACTGCACATACTGAGAGGTACAGCTCACAAGGTGCCCTTAGATTGTTTCAAAGTCAAATAAACCAAACCATACTGCACTTGTTTGTCCTACAGAAACCCCTGACCAGTTACAAACAGTGCTGCTCCACGCCAGCCATGCAAGTCAGAGAGGAGGGGTTCAGTCTTTGGGATGTTCTCAGCAATCCACTCATATTGTTTTTTACTTCACATAGAGAAAATGTCAAGAATTTATAGTGACAGCACAGGTGCCCTTGTTTGTCCACTTAAAAATGCCAAACCGCTTCATAGTTCTCAGCTTTCTCACCTCCCCTCCTTTACAATAACACTAGGCCAGACATACCAGCACTTCATTAACAAATTTTTTCAATAATTTCGTATGTGCTGGGGGAAAAAAAGTCCTTCCAATCCACATCTTGTTTTGGTTTGTTTGGTTGGTTTGGGTTTTTTTGCAGTTCACTAATCTTGTGCTCAGTAGAATAAAATAATGCAATTAACTGGGTATGCAAAAGGCCACTATAAACAAACTACTAAATCACTTAATTTATTAAAAACATTATTTGGATTTTTTTTAGTCTTCTGAATCCTTGCCAGGAAAAAAAGGAGGCTGAAAATCACCGTGAAGCTTCACTTATCCACAGGGGCCTCAAATAATTAATACCACTGCTTTTCATTCCAAAAATTGTTCAATGTATTTTTCACTACAGATTGTGAAGATCTCACCCAACTGCCTAACCTGGGAGCTCATGATTAGAACAGGATGATTTTTCTAAAAAGAAGAAAAAATTGTCATTTGGTCAAAATGTCTTCTTTCTTTCTTATCCTCCCTTCAAGCAGACAAACAACATTCCTTTCCACAGAGTACCAAAGGAGTCATCAGCCTACACAAAGACATTAGGTGTTCTCTGTCTCAGACAACTATATTCAGAGAATTCAAATTACTTCATGCTACGTTAGTCATCACTGGCAGATCTATCTGCCAGGGTAATATAGGAAAGCAGTACCTAAAATATTGCAAAGGACCAAGGTCCAGCAGTAAAACTATATAAGGAATGTGAACAGTTTCTTGTGTCATTCTCAGTAATTAAATACATGCAAGAGTTATCCTAATTCAGGCTAAAAGAGTTGTTACCAATTCCATTAAAAAAGCTGTAGGTTAAGCGCAATACAATTCCCTGCTCCTTTCCCCTTGCCATTTTCAGTGTTGCCCCGCCTCTCAACATAGAGGTATGTCTTTATCTTGGATGTAACAGCAAACCAAGTGAGGACAAAGCATCCAAAACTTGAGGCTGAATACTTTTTCTGAACAGTTAATCTCCCACTTTGTTTCTCCATTGTTTATTTAAAAATAAAGGAAGGAGGATGGTATATATTTGTTAAAGAATATGAGAAGGAACAAAAACACAGAAAGTCTCATGAAAATTTTCATGCAACAGTTGTATATTAAAGGATTCCCCCAAAATAAAAAACTCCCACAACATATTTTGATGTAAACCTTCATCATCTGTCACTCATATCTAATAACGATGATTCAAAGAAGTTTTTAATATATATACACACATTCATCTCTCTATAAATACATGCAGATATATACATATATGCAAAGTGACTTCCTAGGCCCTTCTAAATCCAAAACGTGCTTACAGTTTCTCTGTCCAGGCTGATGGCTTTGCACTCCAGACACTCCTCTTTTAATCCTCCAGTATACCAGAGTACTACTAAAACCTGACCTACAGTCCACTTTTCAGTTCACCTCCTGTTACTTTCTAGAGCATCAGTCTGAGTCACTTGGTTCCCTTTCTGTAAGGCTGTCCTACTGCCTTTCACTCGGATTCAGCCTTAGATGCCCCAGCTTCTACTGTCACGTGGCTGGACAGCAGCATTTGTTTTTTCTAAAGTACACTCTGTGCCTGTATTCAGACTGACTATCCAGGAGAGACTTAAACATCCTTTCAAAGAAGGACAGTACATACAGAGACTGCATAAACACCTCTCAAAACCCAGAAGTCGGGGCCTTCTTGGCTGAGGAAAAAACAACTTGAAATTCTAAGTTAACTGTGTAGAGATCCTCACTTTATATTATAAAGATTAAACTTGAAATATATAGAATCCCTGTTCATGGTGAGCAATAAACCTGAAAAACTACCAGTAAATAATACCATGGCAAGTACTTTAAGGAAATGCCTTTAGTCCTTGCAGATAGAGCAAGCTCTATAGAAACAACACACAGCATCTCCTGTTTCTTTCAGGATCGCTCTCTGAATACAAAAAATGCCTGAATGGAACTTTCTTTGTGATGAAAATTTGTTCAAGGTTTTTATATTTGGTATCTGCTGAAGATTAAATGAAAATGCTTTCACATTGTAAATGATCAGATGTGGCTTATATAAAATAAAAACAAAAAATTAGTAGGGCAGCTGAAAGTCTAGGAAAGTGAATTTGAAGGTGAAGCATTTAATATCATAAATCAACAGAAACATTACTGCTAGTTCACCGTGTACTGTTTTCCAAAATAAACATAGGAGAGCTGACCTACTAATTACTACCAGCAATAATCAAGTCATACCAGAGGTTTTTTCACAAGATTCTACATCTCTCCACTAACATTAGCATACAGCTCATCTTTGTCAGAACCACATCTTCTTGCACTTTAGTGTCTGTTCTTTTGGGAAATCCCCTGTGACATACTTCACTGGAACAGGATGAACCAAGGATGAAAACTGATCACCTTGGTATATGAATAAACTCTTCTCTGACCTCAGACAGCTGAGCCCCTCTCCCTACATTCCCTGTCCAGAGACAGCTGGATCAGCCACAGGCAAAAAAATGAGACATACAATACTGTGCACTTAACATGCACAGACACACAAACTGCAGAAATTGAAAAGCTGAGAGAGAGGACAGTCAGTAGTCTCAAGGAATACCAAAACCCATGTACGGAAATTAAAGAATAAACTTTGCAGGCAAAGGAAAAAAGTTATTACTGGCCTTGTTGTCCTAAGACAACAACTACGACCACCCCAGCATACTCAACTCTTTTCAGAGTTTAAATGATTTTGATGAGCAAAAAAATAAATGAAAATTGGGTTCCTACTCAACTTCATGAATCTCCCTAACTTATCAATTAGTATTATCCTTTCTGGTTTAAATGTATTGAAAATACATTATAGCTGAAGAAAATGGTGTCTTAATTAAGGATTCCTTAGCAATTACAGAAGCTTCTTGTAACAAGTTTTCACAATCTCCACTGGTAGCTTTTTGCTCAGCTCAGCCATCTCTCTGTATGGAGTCACCAGTGCTGGTGCACCATCACTGCCCCCATCTTTGTATCCTTTCCTCCCTCTGGCCCTCTTTCTGTATTTGTTTGGGGTTGGCTATTCCCACTTTCCACTCTCCAAGAACGTGGCAACCTTTGTGGGCTGGTTCCCCTACTGCCTTTCCCCACCTGTGTCTTTACATCAGCAGCCAGTCAGTCTTTTTTGAAGATCAACTGCAGTGTTAAAAGGAAAGCTGCAATGATAGAAGATAGTGCTGCAGTCACTTAATAATGAAGTTAAAACCTCTAGGAAAGTACTTAATATGTATTAAATCCAGGGAGTCAGGCTGGTTAATTATACCCAATGTAAGAGCTCCATCAATAGCTGGTAAGGATTATTTAATGGTTTAGATAAACGGCCTTTAAAATCCACTTACTTTAGGGACAATCTGCCAGCTTGAATTCAAATTAGACTTCAGAGATGAACCTTCTAAAACCTACACAATCTACATGCAAACCACACACACTATCCATGAGCTAGGAATAATCAACACTATGCCTAAAAAAATATAACCCCACACTGGGTGTGAATGTGTGTATTAACTGATCTTCAAGATAAAGAAGAAAATAGAGGAAGACAAAGATCTTGTTCCATTAGAATCCTCAGAAGTACGCAGACAAGATCACCAAATAAAATACTTCAGAAGAAATCTCGTGTTCCCTCAGCTCCATCTGCTCCAGCCCACCAAAACAAATTTACTCCGGATATATCCTATAGTAGTAACTGTAGACCTTAAAGGCAGTACCTTGAGCTCTGTAAAAATCTTGCTCTCAATATCTCTGGATTCCAATACCATAACCATAAATTGCCATGCATAACAATTAAATCCAGTACCTGTCTTTCCTTAAAATGGGAATTACTTATCCAAGTTCTGAAACATAGAAACTGTGTTAACACCATGCATTGCAACCAAGCCCGAATTATAATAAAACATCTTATTCCCAATCTAAAACTGGTGCAAACTGGCCACAGCTATTGTTTTTTCAAGGAATGATTATTATCCCTCCCTTGTCTAGTCTGAAGCTGCAATATTGAGATCACCACACTAAAAAGGAGATATGGATGTCCTGACATTACAAGACCAACAGTGCTGTACCAGGGGCAACTCAGTTTTCTATTTCTTGAATTTATGCATCAGGATTCTAATTCAACCCTCAAACTAGTACTATGTCAGAGCAATGCTGAATCCTGACTTTCCCACTTTCTGAAACCTTTTCAAGTGTCATATCCCCCCCAGTACAGCAGTAGAAATTACTTGTGTTCAGCAAGATCTAAGAAAATATCAACATGACCAGCAAGGGAATTCATACAGAATGACAAACTTGTGACCCAATTTAGATTCCCTACCCAAAAGCCCTTTTTAAACCTCTGTTGAGACTGTGCTTGTACAGGTGGCACAAACACAGAGGATAGTACAACCTTGGTGATGCATGATGTGACAAAATTGTTCACAAAAAGGAATGGCTAAAGCAGACGCACTGCAGGAATGTAATTAATAAAATAAATATTTAGATCAATACTAGAGGTCTCCATTATGAAAAATATAGGCCTTTTTAGCCAGAAAAAAGATAGAGTAAGAAGCAGAACCAACTCAACAGTCCCATGTGAAGTCTTTTGGCTCATCTATGTAAGAGCTTGCACTTGTTAATTGTTCAAATACTGCCTTTCAGCCTATTCTCTCAGCACTTGGAATTCTCAAGTAATCTTCCAGATAAATAGTGGTCACGTCACACAGCATCCAGGACCTATGCATTCCAGATTAGGTATAACCAAGACAAAAGATGAATGCAATAATGTAAAAAAAAAAATTACAATATTTTCCACATTAATAAAGAACTGAGTAAGTTTTTTATTTAGAAACTTTCCCTTAAGGCATCTTGGTCTCAGACATCTTCCAGGAAGCCCCTTCTGGATTACATACACAAGTGCATGTAAAAATTTATATTGCTTCCCCTGGATTGGAGATAACTACGCAACTGTAAATCACGTTGTGACATATGGCACTGTTTTTAAAAAGGATTTTTTTTATTGCCATAATAGCTATTTTCAGATTAAAACAGACATTAGCATTTGGCACATTAGAGAGCTCGTAATTTGGGTCGGAAACCTCAGCTGCCTTAACGTGTTGGAAGCCCAAGGCATAAGGTGGTTATAGTTGCACAATCATCTACGGTAACCTCTCCCTTCTTATCTCCCAGGGGCAGCTCAAGTTTCAGGTGAAGTTAATTGTTCAGTTCCAAGTTATATTCCCTTCTTAATCTCCAGCTGATGACTGCAGCCAGAACACCATTACAACAAGCAGGAGTACAGTTTGAAACACTTAGGCATCCATCTACAGTTTCTCCATTGCCAAAGAGCAACTCCTTAGAGCATGAGCTCCTCTTTGCCTATGCCTGTTTTAATTCAGGCCCAATCTCTCCAACATTTTGTGTTGAGACTCTTACTTGAAGTAGAGGAAATCTGCACGGGCAGGTATAACATTGTCACTGCTGTCACTGAGAGCTCCTACCAGCCTGTGGGTAGGAGCCTGACCCTGATAAAAGCAAGGCCACTGCCCTTAGTCTCTAGAGAGATGTGGCCTGCAGTGAGGCAAGTGAAAGAAACTGGCTCCCTTGCTGAGGCTGGTTCTATGTCCTGCTTCATCTTCTGACATTTCATTCTGTGTGAAACAGAGCTGGACTGCAACTCCAATCCTCCTTGCTACAATACAGTGCTACACAGTAGTTAACCAAGACTAAGATCCAGCTCATGGTCACAGAAGTCAAAACTGAGTAAAAACGATCTGCACTGTCTCTTTTAAAGGTGAGTATCTGGGATCCAGAGACAACAATACTGTTCTCACCGCAAAGGGAAAAACTGTGCCTGGAGAAGATGCATCCTTTTGCTCTCTGTACACAGTGCTGTACCTACAGGATACAGAGACTTGTCCCCGTCTCATCCTGCCCAAACCTTTCTCCCTCCATCACACACAGAGAAACAGAAGGGTATGTCTGAATCCTGAAAAAGGGGGGCTTCATTTCTCCACTCCTGTCAATAATGCGAGACCCTTTCAGAACTGCAGACACAATCTGTGACAGAGTTTACAAAAAGGAAATGCAATGAACACAAGGATATCAAACCAGAGATACCTCTGCAAAAGATTCACACTCTATCCCAGAGAAACAGTGGTGGATGCAGACAAGTGGCTGTGCCCCATGCCACCTTGGAGGCTCAGTCTGGAGGCAGCAGCTCACAGAGCTGTCAGCCCGAGCTGACAGTCCAGATGAAGAACTCACTCCAGTCTAGTCACCATGTAAACACGCTCGTGTATGTGTTCAGTAAATTTATGGTGATCAAAAAAACTGAACTCTACTTAACCCATTAACTGCAATGGTACTGTTTCCCTTGATTCAGATTCCCTGGGAACAAGTACAAACCCTTATTTTGAGAAGATATATTACAGCCCTAAAACACTTAAAACCACTTAGAGCTGAAAGTTTAAAAATGACCAGCCAACTCTGATTTCTGGAATACCCAGAACAGTGCTGATTTTGTTTAGGGAATAATGTTCTTGCAGGTTTTTAGGCTTGCTTTACAAAAACCGAATGGGCAAAAATATGCACCAAATTTAACATCATTAGACTTGAAAGCTGAGTTCACTCACTTCACAGCAAAATAAAAGCTATTCTCCAAGCAAGACTGAAAACAGAATCACTTCACAGCAATAATAACACAAATCTTCCATAGATCATTCCTCTTTCAGCCCAGCTTATACCACCCATTCAGATCTCAATCTTTAGTCAACCTAATTATCTCCAAGAATAAGTTTTACAAAAAACTCAATCTGTCAAAAATAAAATTTAAAAAAAAAAAAAAAGAAACCAACCAAACAAAAAAACCCACAACCAAAACCAAACCATCCACATATGAAAAAAACCTCAGGTTGAAATGTGCTTGAATACAAAGAAATCAAATCAGAAACTACCTAAATAATTTTCCAAGCCCATATCAGTTATAAAGGATGACAAAATACAGGAAAAAATTCACTAGCTAATATTCATAGTTGCTCCTGCTGCTAAAGCGTGTGTGTTAAAAAGCTGCAGGGACTATCAGCATCCCCCTGAAATTACCAAGTAGTTTAATATCTGAATTCATCCAAGCATTCTTCCTGCATAAACCAAGGTATCAATCTACAATCTCACAACATATACTACTACTACAATCACATGCAAATTACACCTACATCAGTATTACTAAACCTGGAGCAGTGACTATGGGTCTAAGAGTGACTGCTCAGCTCTATGTGCTACATTTAGCCTTCTTCAGATGGAAAACAAAACCGAGTTGTAACACTCCCTTTAGCGTGGTACAGTGCTACCCACAGAGGAGTTTAAACAGCCTCGAAGAATAGAAAAGTTATCTTCAGATATAAAAAAGAGAAAGTCACTAAAAGAGACATACTGAATACCTCTTACAAGCTCCATGTAATAAATGGAACTCTAGTATTTTATACCTTTACTTGAAGTTCAGTGAAGTCAGCAAAAATGTGTGACGTGGTTTATGTGCCAGTGCTCTGCTAACTCCTTCGGGATCCTTCCGCACAAATACAATGGGCAGATCATATCTGAGCAGCCCTCCAGTGTGAGAAGCTCCATTAACCTCACTAGATTAAGGATTTCTCTAATGGAGTTGTCTGGTCACCACTAAGAAGATAGAGACCAAAACACATCCTGAGCCCACGCTGCTCAGGCTGCCCACTACCCCACCTTCACAGCATATGTTCTTGAAAAACAGGAAGCAGTGACTGCCTGGTAGTGAGAAAAAAAAAATCCTATTTGGCCACATTTATCATTTAACAAGCCCTCTCCCTTTCTCAAACTGTGTAAGACAATTTCCATCCCCGAGTTTTGCTCAATATTTCATATTCTTCTCCTTCCCAAGGAGAAATCCCACAATCCCTTCTTTAGATTTCCTGTGAGGAACAAACAATTTGGTCTCACACATTTATCAGCATACTCCCTTCCCCTATTGCTATTCCGTAAAAAAATCCCCTCTCACCCTTGTGTAAACTCAGCACATGACAGCAAACAGCTCACAGCCTGGGAAACTATTCCCACTGAATCTTCTTTTCACAGCAATAAAAGCTTGGGACTTAAAAAACTCTTAAGCCTCCACACTAAGTTTCACTAACAGAGACTCTGCTACTCCATCTGTCCTGAGGATACATACTGGGATGAAGACAAAACTAGTTGCAGACCTCTTAGAAAGCAGCAAACCACCCCACGAGCACACAGCCTCGCTGGGAGATGAATGGTTTTGCTCAGCCACACAAAGCCAGGTCTGCGTGAGAAATGGGAGACAAATCTGAAAGCAAACAAAAAAAAAGCGACCTTTCAAAGTCACCTCCCCCGGCCACACCAACCGACTCCACTTCAGCAATCCTATAAATGAAATTTTAAGCAGATGCATTTGAGACAACAATGCGTAACTTTTTCTTTATCCCCCTCCTCCAAGAAGTTACAAAAGACACAAAAGAGCCAAGAGAAAGGCGCCCTGAGCACTTGCTTATCCCCGCAATGGAACGCAGGGGTGCAGCGGTGCCCGCGTCCTCCGTCCTGTCCAGCCCGGCAGGAGCCTCTCTGCTGGCACAGACCAGGGTACATACCCATGCACCTCTTCCCTAGGCCCCTTCCTCAGGGACCAGGCATGGATCCCGGCTGGCTGGCAAGTCTGCACGCCACGGAGCGGGCAGGTCCGAGAGAGGAGCGATGGGGTGTGGGTGGCACCGTCCTGGGCTCTGTTCCGGCCACAGTGGGCGATGCTGGCGGAGCAGAGCATGGGGCTCGACAGCCCGCTGCGACCGCCTGTGCTCCTGTGCTAATCTGCAGCCGCCAGCTTAGGGGATATAATTAGCCCCACAAAGGAGCCTTGTTACCGCGCCCCGCTAAGAGGCCAGAGCAGGTTAGGTTAGTCAGAGCAGCCACTCCGCAGACCCACGCCAGGGAACACCGCCTGGGGAGCTGGGCAAAGCCCAAACACTGAAACCAGAGCACTGTCCCTGGAGCAGGATGAGGGGAGCGGGATTTTCAGCTTTCATCTGAAGTGGTGTTTGACATGGCACATGGAAAACGCACTGAAATTATGACGCTGAAACTGTTTTTGATTGTTGGGGTTTTAGTCTGTTTCATCCTTTCCTTTTCCAATCTTCTAAGTAAATTCGTGGGTGAACAGACGGCCCTGGGGTACCGCATTGTAATGAAGTTAACGCCACTTACAAGATGACAAAGCTAAAACAAAATCTCCAGAACAAATTGGGCCTCTTAAGAGCTGATGTGCCATCAGTAGTATTTGGAGAGTTACAGATGTTTTTACTATACGTGAAAACCAACCAGCCAGTCTTCTCAGGAAGCAGCACGTACCGTGAAAGAGAGGCAGCCTGTGATATCCCCAGAAATAAACGACCTCACTACTCAGAAAGGCATTGGAAATCATCACCTACAGGAAAAAGTGGCAGGTACATCTTCAGGGAGACTGATGTTACAAATTCTGAGTAGTTCTTTCAAAAGGCAATTTTAAAAGTCTTCTGAAAAAATAAGTTGTATTCCACAGTCACACTGGCCAGTTGTGCACATGTAAGCTTGCCATGGTTACTGACCACCATCATACCTGAGCATGTAAAGGATAAAGTAACAGGCTGCAATAATAACTGATCTTTTAAAAAAGGAAACTGTATATCCCTAGTTCAAAGGAAACCCCTACACATCATAATCTGAGCTTCTACAACGCTTTACCTCCTTACTGAAAACCAAAACATTAACATAAGCTTTGTAATTAAAAAACAAAAAATGGTCTAAAAACCCTAACCCCTCCACTTCACCTCTCCCATCCCTGAAAGGAGAAAGCATCAATTCAGGGTGCAAAGCTTTCAAGCTTTCACCAGGAACACGTATCAGTTTCACACAAAAAGGTTTCCCAGATCCTTTTCTTCATTCATTTTAATAACCAAAGTTGTGAGAAGTACCTTGCTCATCACAGAGTGGTGCCACAGGAAGAGCAGCAACTGTGATCAAGCCTGCTAGTGAAGGTGCCCATCCCTGTCTCTCCTCCACCTGACTCTGGCTGCCCTCCAAGCCTCCCACCCATCTGTCCACAGACATATGGCTTTTAGACAAAAAAATATACCCAAAAAAAGCAGTTAAAAACCTGAATGCTCAATACACCCGCGCCTTCAAAATCTTCTGGGAAGTGTACCTGAGATGCTTCTGCTTAGACTAACCTTTCCTGCATTATTAAAATATGTATTACCACATTTAATTTAGGAACTATTATCCAAAAGAGACTGTGTCCTAAGGTAGAAATATTTAATAGTATAGAAATATTTAATAATAAGGTAGAAATATACATATTTTTGAAATCCCTTAAGTAGTTTAATGAAAATAACTGCCACAAGAGAGCGCTACCAGCAAAGGATTCAGTCACAGGGAAAATTCAGACTTGAAGTTATGCAAAAAAATAAACCCCCACATATTGTGGTCAGGCAATCTTATTTGCACATTTAAAAGGAGTCTCAGACATTTAACTGCTATAGCTGTGATCTTCAGAACAGGAGATATTCTGGGTGTCTCTGTTTTCGAAGGTGGAATTTGAGATACATTAATTGCTCTTTGTTTTCAAAGGGAGATTACTCAGCAGTTTTTGGATTCTGTGCACCTTTAAAATTACTCCAAGACATCTGAAATTACCAAGTTTTCTGATATGATCATATTTTTTTTTCTGAATGTTTGTTACTGACTAAAACTCAAGACAATGAGCTAAAATAAGGAAACCATGTTTGTGGCTTTGCTGTTTATGATCTCCACGCACAGAGTATCTGAATACCTTGTACTCCCTTCTTACTTATCTTTCTTGAAAAGCGCCAAAAAATTATACTAACAAAGTCAGCTTATTTTTCTAGAAGCAGCAAATGGAATTGCAGCATTTTTTCCATGCAAACAGAAGGAGTTCCTGTTTTTGCATTTTCAGCTTCTAGTATCTTATCATAAAAGGAAACAACTTTCAAAAAGTATCCCTAAAAAAGAAATGACCTAGAACTTGAAAACAATTAAAAAAAAAAAATAAACATGAGCTTAACTTACAGACTTCAGCGGGAGCGAAAGGCTCTAAAAGATAGAAGTAATAAAAGCAACCTAATAATATTCAGATATTCCTACAACAGCAAATTGAACCCCTATTTTGACCGACAAGTTACTGACAGAATTCTACGATACATACAGGTATCTGTACAAATCTGCAACATTTTAGCAAAGCAGCATATCCTACCTTAAATACCCATTCTCACATGCCAAAATTCACACAAAGGTTTACACAATCACCTTTTGCCTTGCTGTCAACCACTGCAAGACCTATAAAGCCTACAGCATTGCTCTTTGCTCTCTCCTCCCATGCACAGGGTAACCAGTTGGTCTGACCTCCCATTTGCCAGCCACACTGTGCCTGGAAAATGGGGCACACAACTATGTCACATTATAGTCAACAGTGCCTCTTTTAAAAGAAGCCATGCTGGAACGAGTATTAACTTGTCACAGCATTGCAGAGGAGCTCCTTTCCTATCCCATGTCCTAGTAAGTTGCATTTCACATAAAAAAGAAACTAAAGAGACCTGCAACATGCTCTACTTCTGTCCATGAAAACTAATACATGTAAATAAATGATCAAGACTTAGGGCCCTTAAAGACTTTAGTCAGTAACTTGAACAAATCCAAATTTCACTATCACAGTTTGCTCTGGTTTTCCTTCTACCTGTACAGGTGTGACCAGGATAAAACAGCAATTTCATTTATAAATAAGATATGCACTATCAACAAAGAGGTATTAAGTTGTATTGGGTATAGCATCATCAATCTTCCTGTCTGCTAAATTCACAATAGACTATCACGATAAAGCTTTCATATTTTGGAACTGTTTTTCCTTGCTCTGCCTTGAGGAACTAAACAGGCACATCTGGATGACTGAGATAAAAGCACTGCTCTTGGGATTTATGGTATAAGCTACACAAATACTTTTCCCTCATCCTTATTTCGTCCACGTTCCAATACCTTTTGATAGCATTAAACTCCTGATGTCACCCTTTTACCTCAGTTTTTGCCATGATGCATTGGTGTTCCTCTAAAAGATAAAACATTTTTAATGTCATTAGGAGACATCTAAAATGCTTCACACATTGAAAAACAGCTATAAATTGTGGTTCTAGCAGGGTTTACTTTCAAATACCTTGGAAATTATCGTGCCATGTAAAGTGCTAAAGAAATTAACCTTTCAGGTAAATAAAGGCTTTGTTCATCTGTAACACTGAAGAAAAATACTGCTTCTGACAGGGATAATGCTAACATCAACAGCAGGAGTCAAAACACATGGGAGATTTTAGGCTGTCTTACCATAGGTGAGGTGAAGTACCAGCAGGGAGGAACAGGAAACAGAGCAGCCTTCAGACACACTCACCACGACCACAACCTTTGCCCAGGATGGAGTCAGGAAAGCAGAGCAGCACACAGCTGCTCACGTGGCCCAACACGCTGCCTTCAGCAAGAAGGAACCTGCCATATCCTTGGGGCACATGGCCATGGAAACCCTTCTGTTACTTGTGGCCAGAAACAACAGGTATGTTTTGCCTCCCAGTCATTACCACAATGAGCAACAAGCTCACCATTCCATGGCTGTCTCAAATGAACTGAGCTTTCTCAGAAGCCACATTCTGAATACCAGTCTTTCTACACAGGTGTGGTGTTTTCCCACACCAATTTCAGCTGTGATTTACCTAACCACATCCAAGATGACCCAAAAACAGGAGCAGGGAAAGAGAACTCCTCCAGTCCCAGGGCATTTCAGGAGACAGCCCAGCCTTAGTTCATCGCATTCCTGGTTAAATCACTACAGCCACATGAGGCAAATTACTAAGCCTCCACAAAGAACAGCTGAGACGCTTCAAGTTTTATTTGAGAAAGCTATTTTGCTCTGACATGTCCTATGCCAGGCTGGATTTTGAAGACATTACCATCCCCCAGAGTCCTTTCTTCCCCTTCAGATGCCACCCCTGATTCAGCTGCCCACCTGCCGGCAAGGCTGCTGTGTAAGCCAGATCAAAGAACTGACTCTAATTTCAATTGCAACCCAGCAGAAATTTCCCCAAACTTCGGCTTTTGTCATTCTGTCCTTCCTCTGCACTCAGCATGAAGCTGGACTAAAAGCATAAGGGCTGTATAACTCAGCAGTGTGGTAGCTGCGTCTTCATGCCGGACTTTGTTTTGCCAGGTGATCCAGTATTATGCAGATTCGGTAGCAATGACCATAAAATACCATGGGTTTCTTGTGCAACAGATAAGATGCAAATTTCTTCAGTTATTCAGTAACTAAAGCTGCAACACACATATTCCTGCCGTTCTTTGAAGTGGTCATATTTCTGGAGTTAAGGGCTGGATTCAAAATTTACTTTAAAACTTTAATAATCTTTTCAAATTGGAAGGGGCTACATGTAGTTACTTGAGCAAGTACAGCATAAAATCTCTATACTCAGTATGGTAGATACTTGATGCTGAAACATCTAAGTGGTGCCAAATTCTCAATTTAATGAGTCATTTAATCTTCAGGAGGTGAAAATACAAGTAACCTAAAATAAAAATAACACAAGGAGAAAGTTGCAACACACTGAAACAGAAGTATTATTGTCTCTTGAAATTGCACATGTGAGTGTCAAACTCCTTGACTAGTGCTTGAAAAACCCAACAGTCTTAAGCGCTTAAAAGCAGTCCCTAAAAATTATTTCAAAACATATATAACATATACAGAAGCATTCCTTCAAATGCAAAGAAGATTTCTGATATAAAAAGATTATTCATCTGGTCTTCAATGGATGGGTTTGCAATTCTGTTTCAGTCAGAAATCTGCAGATATCTACAGTATTATCGAACACATTAAAAACGGTTTGTGCGTGCATGTGAAAGTACTATGTGATATGGGTAAGTCTTCAGACCCCAAATTTTAGTAGGCTCACTTGTTTCCCCCCTCTCACCCAAGAACTACATATTGTATTTTCCAACACCTACAATGAAATTCACAAGTGGAAAGCAGTTTTAAGAACAGATCCAATGTACCACCTGGTAAAAAGCTATGGTTAAATCCTGTAAGCACTTGTATACTTTTTTTATCTTCAGTCAAGTGAGTGCTCTTACTAAATTGGATGAGACTCCTCATGCTCAAAATTAACCATTTTGACAAGTGCATGCAGGATTGAAGGAAAAGAACCTCAATCTAAAAACCCAGTCATGACTCACAGGTTGTTACCATCTGATGGATATTCCATTCCTTAAAAGAGCAACATTGCCCAATTTTGGTAATTACTTTAAAAAATTGAATAGCACCGCCACAAGCACCTTCTGAATAAGCACATTCAAATTATAGAGGATTCCTTCTGCCTACAAGGAAACATCTGCGCCCTTCCTAGTAGCCCAAACAGAGATGAATTGGTAAAATATTGTGACATCTGTTGTGATTTTGGCTTTCTGTTATTCAAGCTTTTCTAGGTAGATTTTTTAGATTTGCAAAAAAATAAATTACAGAAGTTGCCACAAGAGGAAAACATGTCAGACACAACATATGTATTTGAGAGAGTCCTGACAGTTGTAGAAGACAAACATCCAAAACCACATGACAATTTGCTCTTTGAAACCAAGGACAACACATCACCAACGGGAGGAAATAAAGCTTATGTTCACCTCTAGCATCCATTAGCATGCCACTTACAGAAAGTACAAACCAAATCCTGGTAATGCAACTAGGAAACAGGTGAGGTGGGCAGAAAATTAAGAAATAGAAGTGCTTTTTAGATGTACATCCTACCAAAAGGACAGCTGGCATGGGAAACACCCAAACACCTGGGAGGTATTGCTAGGGTTACAGCAAAGGAAAGGTGGATTCACACTGTTAACGTGTCGGATTAAGTGACTGTGCCAACAAGGCAACCAGGGGAAAGGGGCCTCATCAGGGCTTTAGTAAGGTATAATTTGCTGAAAATGTAAGAGGAAAGTGTGTTGTCCTCTTTTTGCCATGTCCGTCCCTTCCATCAGTAGTGCAGGATCACACAGCTGAAGGATGAGGAGCACAGTGGAGGCCTGGCCAGCCCTGGGTTTGCCCATGGAGAAGCTGGTAGGCATCCTGAACAGGAGGGGACCTCCATGCTGGCTGGCCTACTCTTTGCATCCCCACTAAGCATGTATGTACATAGTGGCTTATTTGGCAGATGCTCCATTAAACACTCCTTCACAGAAAGAGCCTGCTAGGATTGCTAGACACTCCTTAAAGCATAGGACAACCACACCAAGGTTCTGCTGAACTGGACCTGTAGGTGCCTTGCACTTCACATGACACATCATGGTTGTGCCTATGTGGTTCCTGCCACCCTGCTGTGAGCCATGGCAGCTCACTGGCAGCAGCAAAGGAGAAAAAGGGATGTCCTACCCTGGTCACACCCTGTCACACTTTCTGACACACTTGACTTGCTCCTGTCTTCATTATCAGAGCCAGCTGGGAGTGTGGGCTGGTGAACATCCTTCCTGGCACACATTTAAGCCATCCTGCTTAGAGGAAGAGATTGGGTCCACAGCAGTGTATTAACCCACTTCTCAAGTGAATTTGCAAAATGGGAATTTAAAGCAGCTGGCCCTTCCACCAACTGCAGCCACAGAGACATGTTCCTGCCTTGAACTTGAAGGCTGCGTGCATCTGTTACAATTATCCACTCCCAAAGATCTGCAGAGGCACACACTGTTCCACACCCACACCGGTTCCAAGAAACATGCATAGTAAGGGGCTATCACACCTGCCCACTTCTTAGAGCAATGGCAATGTATGCACATACAGCCCTGGAAAGCCCTATTGCAGTTCCCTACATATTTCCAAAGTCTGGCTGAAAATACAAGCACACACACACAAAAAAATCTGCTCTTGGTCAGTTACAGCCAAGGTCAATCTTCAAAAAGGAGGAATTATGGCTACTGGGCAACAAGGCAGAAACTACTGCTATTTGTTTTGTCATAACAAACCCTGGTTTCAGAAGCAATGATATCAAATTCAGTGACAAAACAGATTTTACTCCTACTCAGCAGTGGTTCTCCGCAAGTGCATTTGGTCTATTAAGCAATACTTAAGCAAAACCATAGACAAAAATAATACTTGCTTAAAATCTGCAAAACTATATATATTTTTCTACTTGTTTTCTGTATCATTTTGATATATATGAAACTACAAGTTTCATAAGGTGAGACAGAATTCACAGTCCTCCATCTGTATTTCATAATTGTACAGAAAATAAAATAATTTCTCAACTTACCAAATAATCTCACAAATTGATATTGCCAAATTTCAGTCTTCCTGCAGCCAAAAGCAGCCACATATCTAGCTGCTCCACAGCTCATAAATAGGTAAGATTAGATCTCCTTGCTAAGTTACACAAAACCCACTACAGAGAAGTTTTCCAGTGGTGTTCAGTATGTTTCTGCTCAGAATGTGACAAAATTTCAGTGATCTCCCATTTGAATGCTGTAAATGACTATCAAGATTTTTATTCCTGGATTTCTGCTCAGGTCTTGGATGTCTGAGACAGTACTGTACAATCTTGGAGCCCTTGGGAAATTCATTAAAAACTCCTTCTGCTGTGCTTCAATTAAACAGTTGGCTGTCTTCCTGAAGTGCCATGCAAATAAAGATAACCCTAACTTTCCATGTCTAGGTGTTTATCGTTCATGTATCATAGTCACTTCACTTGTTAGGATTTGACACAGTAATGTCAGTTTTCTGATGCTGAAGCATTTTTCAATGCTTCTAATGGCAGGTGTGTTTGCTCTTGCTCTCTCTTTCCCTCTCCTCTAACAAGGGACATTCTCAGCATTGCCAAAAGAGCTTGCACTTTGGTAACAAAGACACAAAAACTAAATGCTATAGACAAGGAAAAAAACAACAAGCCCACTCATTTGTACGCAATGATCAAACTGCAGAACTCTAAAGCTGGTTCTCAGGCACTAGCAGTACCTGCAGAGCTGGCCAAGTTAAACTGAAAGTCCAGCTTCCCATCACTAGAAGACCCCGATGAAAAGAAGTTCATGGCTACTTCCTCTGTTGCCCACCTGTTTCCACCATTGCTATCAAAAGACTCAAGCAGCCAACAGGACAATTCGTAGAACTTCTTAGTGTGGCTCCCAAAGGTCACATAATCCCACCCTCCCTGTAACATTAATAAACCATGCATGAATGCATCACCTATGTGGCAATTTTTAACAGTTTAATGTGTCTCATGAATGTATAGTGAAAAGTTATTCTTATTATGGATTTGTGGTATACACTTACGTCTAGCATGTACAAAGGAATGAAGATGGTATTTAACAAGTACAAGAGAATTTATGTTAGAAGTACATACAAAATAATTAAATTACACAGAAGATGGCAACTACCTCAATATCCACATTCAGTATCAACACTCAGAGCAATTTACATATATATAAACATGCACATATGTTTTCCAAAGGAAATTCACATGCAATTCCTGTAAGAAATATCCTAAGCAGTTTCCTTTCCATTTTGCTAAGAAAGGAATCTACTTAAGAAATTACTCAGTACTATACTGAAGAACTAGCACACAATGAAGATGTGCTGTTTCCACGTATCCTCTTGAGAAAACAACGAAACCTCCTGAGTCCCCTTTTAATCCAAGATCAAAAGTACACCACACTTGTTCAACCATCCATATATATAAGTTACTTAAACACGTTTGTTATTCAACCAGCTGCACAGTCCTGATTTGGTTTAGACAACAACTGTGAAATGTTTCCAAAAAGCACAGCAAAGTATGTATGCTGATAGCCAACACATTTATGCTGAGTATTTGGTACTGCAGGCACTTTTATTTAAAAACCAGTACTATTTTCCCTATGGAAGTCAAGTATCAGATTCTTTAAAAAGAGCAGGTAAATGTAATTTTGTGGAAGCCATCTACCTCTGCAGAACAACACAAGTCCCTTAAGAAACTTTTGCCAAATACACAAATTAATTACTGCGAACGAAACACATTACTCTCACTAAAACTTTTTCCCTTGGTCTTGACTGTAGGTACACATTAGACCTCTAAAATGACATTAGCATGTCCTACTGCTTCCCAGGTACAGATATAGAGCAATATAGGATCAGGCTGTGGCACCACTGCACTGAGGGAGTGACCTGTACAGAGAAATTTCATACGGACATGCTTCTCAGCAGTAACAAGTAAGTCATGATTTTTCTGGATTAATTATACTCGCATTAATCACAAGGAAGTTCTCTACTTTCTGGAAGAACTTTGTTAACAAGTAGCTTTTTAAAAGTTTGCTTTTCACTGCTGGGTCACTCTAGAAATAGAAACTACAAGCAACTCTGTAGAAAAATGTCTTCCACATAAAATCTAGGTCTTGGCTACTCAAGCTAATTTGCACAGATAGGAAGAACAAACATGATTAAAATAAAGATTCCTTTAACCTGCAGGTTTGGGTCGAACCTCAAACCTCCCAGATATTCGTGCTTCAGATTATCACACTGACACCCACAGGGAATGTTAAATCAATGCTACAAAGAAGAATCACAGTGCTAGACAAAGGACACAGGGCAAGCAGACAAAAATACAACTTGCAGATCAATACTTCATCTTATATGTAACTCAATGAAAGGGAATTGTGGGACTATCCCCAGTCTCCCTAGGGAACAGTAAAAGGGTAGATCTGAAGAAGACCGAAATAGTCTAAAAATGCCAATACAGCTATTTCAAGATGCTGTAAATGATTAGTCAGTGCAGATTGACTCTAAAAAGCTGTGGTCCTATCCAGCTGAAAACCTACTTAATTTTGTAGTCAGATCAGTTCCCTGATCGAATTCAATACAGACCTGCAGGAGTGCTTGCACAAAGACTAAACAACGGGTTTGCTTAAAGACAGGACTGTTTAAAGCACTCATAAAAATTCAGCCTAAGGTTTTGGGCAAACAAAACAAAACTAATACTGTTGTTCAAACCATAACTTCTGAAAGAAAGCTGCAACAAGTCTTTTTATAAAAACCTGCATCATTTTAACTTCCAGCAGGAAAAGAAATGCTATTTCAGCACAACAGCAGCAGTGCCTGAGAACAAGTTGGCCAAGAATAAAATGAGACTGGATAGTAAAAGGTTTCTGACCGTCAAAGGACTGATGTCCTAAGGCAACTTTCCAAGAGAAAGAGCAAAGTTGAAAAACCACAGACAAAAGCTCTAGCTAATTTCATTCAGTAAGTTTTATGAAATTTTATCTAATATTATGCAGGCTTGTCAATGACCCATGGGAGCTATGGAAGTCTTCATGAAATTAAGACAAAAATATTTTCTCAAACAACAGCCACTGTTCCAGCCTCTTGGCTAGAACAGCTAGGTTTTTTTTCCCATTGCAAACGTGCTAGGGAAGGAAAAAGAGGAAGGATGATAAAGGACTGATGAAAATCTATCAGTTTTGAACCAAATTGCACACAGTCACGCATAGCAATGGGGCTCCACTGCCAGCAGAGAATGGCCACAAATCCCCAGGCGCAAATCAGTGCTTGATTAGCTGTACAAAAGTTCCCCAGAATCACATGCATGAACTGACATACGAGTGAATGGTAAGAATGACATGGTCTCTTACTGAGGGTATTTCTGCATCAAACTTTCTGCCATTTCCAAAGATAGATCAGAATTCACAGACTCTGAGCAGACTACTGTCATAAAACTGAAAAGCACCAAGAAAAGGGAATCTTTCTTCTTGGTCTGAAGCTTGTCCTAGTCATTAAGATTTGTTGTCTTGGCAGATTCTTCAATGTCTATAAAACTTCTAAACCCTTAAGTTTTCCCCTTCTGTGACAGAACCAGCTGATGTAACCTTTGCTAACAAAAGTGCTTTTACTGGAATAGCCAGTGCAAGTTGGAACTGCTGAACATCAACATGATTTATGGTAGTTGTGAATATATTTTATTTTGTATTTATTAACTACAAAAATTTGGTGAGAACTTCTAAAAGTAGCTATTGTTAAGGATATAAACTATCAGCTGTGACAGATTCAGGTTCCTGTAATTCCTTCTATCAAAACTACTTAAAACCAAAGGCCAAAAGCATGCTTTTATACCTCTCTTACCTATCAGTGCTATTTCTGAAAAGACCATCCTCATTTAAGACATCCTCAAACAGTCATTATCTTTATGGACTGGATCAGCACATCTGTCAAAACCGAAATTCTTAGCATTTTCTGTGTTGTGTCAATTTTTTTATTCTAACAGACACACAAAATTCTTACATGAAAGACTGGCTGGGATAATTTGATAAAAGTAATTAACCAGAAAATTCTGATTCATCAGAGTAGGAAACTATTGTGAAAGATTCTTGATCAGATTGTCTGGTTTGAATTATTTTCAGAAATTACAGGATTTAACCTACTTTAACATCAGTTCACTTCTGTCAAAAATATTTTATGAAAATTATTTTTAACTCAAGTAAGTAAAAATAGCATGAACTTAAAAGTTGCAAGTCAAAATGACAAAACAAAAATTTTCCATACTAAAAACGTGTTCTGTTTATTTGATAAACTGTTTCTCTTTTCCTCCTTCACTAATAGCTAACTGAAAGTACTCTCTACGCAAACCACTTAAGAAACGCTTGAGACATTAAAGATTCTCAGAGTGGAAAAATGCTTTTCCAAAAGTTCCCCATGTAACCCACTCCTCACAGCACAACTGGCCCGCATGGCATATGCACTGAAGAGCATTGCCCATGTCTGCACACCAAAGACAGGGAAGCAAGGCTGACAGCCCACTTTGGGCACTGCACTTCAGGAGGACAGAAAGGGATAGTGTCCTGACTCATCACAACACAACAGCATTCATAGAATATACTGCCTCAGTTTTGGCCCTGATCAATAGGCTGCCTCTTCTTCTATAAAGAGTCTGTGTTTAAAGAGGAGGTAACACTACATAATATGCACATTAATAACTCTGAATGCAAGTCATCAACTTGCCAAACCTTGGCAAATACAGTTGTCCAGTAGCTTACAGCCTGAAACAGATTTGGTTTTCCAGCTGAACGACACAAGCTTACCTTTTCACTACAAGCTTCAGTGTCTTGTGTGACCCTTTCACCAGACAGATTGCTTCTTGTCGGAAGCCAGAGAGACCCACATCATTGATGCCAACAATTTCATCCCCAGCCAGTAACTTGTCCACAGCTGCAGCTTTGCTCCCATCTTCTATCTGGAAAAAAAGGTATGTATCAAATGGTAGAATTACTGGGGTTGCAATTGAGGCACTTTTTTAAAGTGCCAGCTTTAAAATAATTTAATGAGTTTTCAGTACTGGTTTCAACAAAAATTAATACGATAAATAAGTGCTTAACATAATTAAGAAGGGACATTAAAAACATTACAAAGAAATAGTAATGATACACAGAAAATTACAATAGGAAAGAAATAAAAGAGAAAAAACCTCCTGAGAAAACTAGAAAACTTGAGGCAAATTTGGGATTAAGAGGAAGAACTTCTTTGCTGTGTGTGTGACCAGGCACCAGAACAGATTGTCCAGAGAGGTTGCAGAGTTTCCCTTCACTGGAGATATTCAAGAACTGTCAGGATGCAATCCTGTGCAATGTGCTCTAGGATGACCCTGCCCAAGCAGAGAGGCTGAACCAGATGGCACACCATGGTCCCTTCCAACCTTACCCATCCTGTGAGTCTGTGAAAAGCATCTGTGATCTTGACCTCTGTTCAATACTGATCATGCAATCATACTTGTAAATAGAGCTTTGGGCAGGCATATTAAAATCTAGTTCTCTAGAAAAAGTAGGCATTAATATTCACCATATGGGCAATAACATTAACCACACAGTCAACTCCAAAAATCTGGCATCGCAATGAAACCCCAAAATATTGCTTAACAAGCTAGTCTAGAAAAAAAGAGTTTTTTTCATAAGGAACATAACAGGAAAATATCTGAGAATTTACAGTCCATACAGCTAATTAACAGCTCTGACTAGAAGAAGAGATGATGATCTGAGATCCACGAAAGAAAAACACGATGGCACACTGCTGAAAAATACAGCAATACTAAGGAAAATTCACTGGAAGATTATTTTGCTGCCACAAGCATCTCTTGCATGCATTGAATTCTTGTAAAACTGTTCATAGTATGCGGCAAAACACACACCAGATAAATTAAAGAGTCAGGCTTTTGCAATTCCCATTGTAATGAACTTAAAAAACTCCACATTACAAGCTACCCATTTTCAAAATTTAAAACAAATCTCAAAAGCTTGACCAGACAGCATAACAAGTACCAACTGTTTGAACTGATTTCAAACCAGGATTACAAGGATGTTGTAAGGTTTTGCAGGGAGAAAATTAGAAGGCCCAAAGCCCAACTAGAACTTAATCTAGCTACTGCCATGAAAGAAAACAAAAAATATTTCCATAAATACATTAGCAACCAAAGGAGGGCTAAGGAGAAACTCCGTCCTTCACTGGATGTGGGAGGGACCATCTCTGTAAAAGATGTGGCACTTAGGAACACGGTTTATTGATGAACTGGGCAATACTAGGTTAATAGCTATTATCTTAAAGGTAGTTCCAAATGAAACAATTCTATGATTCTATGTGGGTGTTGAACACTTTGCAATTCAGTCCCTTGGCTTTCTCAGTCTCTTCCCATCCTCTTTGCTGTCAACACAGCCTCTGACTTCTGAGCTGCTTGCCCTCATGATCTTTGCATTTAATTTTATTCCTCCCTCACTTGCTCATAATCCATAGCCCACATCATCTTGTACATTTGACATTTTGCCTTCAAAGCAAAGACTATTATTTGTGTCTTCATTATATTTCGCATTGACTGCAGTATCTCTAAGTCCCACATTATTAAATGCCAGCAAACCTACAAAGGCTAATTCCTTGTAATCACCCCAACTGTAGAAAGCTTCTGAGGCATCAAAGTCAATCAACAATGAGATAAATTCACAGGAAACTTAACTTCATGAATTCTGAAGCTCACAGTACAGGTTTAAGGAACAGTTCAGCAACAAAATATAAATTAACTAAGTTAATAAAAAAGCAGTATCTCTTGATGAAAGTACTTTAGGATGATCTCATGCAGTACTCAATCTCAATGCAGGCACATAAAAGCTCTCTTTATGTAATTTTATGATAGATGTTCTTAAAAATCTCCAGGCCTGTAAATCTAGGCCAAATAGAATGCCATGAAAAATGCTTAGCCTTATATCCCATTCTAAAACACTCATTATTAATATTAATCAGGCAACTTTATTTCCAGAACTTCTTATCTTAAAAAAAAAATGCTGATAATTAAAGACAGAGCAAGTTTCTACATCTCCATACATCTGCTTTTCAAGTTATGACCTGTCCTCTGACCTGCTCACGTATCCTCTGAACATCAAGAATTTACCAGAATACCAAGTTATCTCTGCAAATCTTCAGCAGAGGACAGGGCGGTAGCAGTGGAAATTGCTTATACATAAGGAAAGATTTCAGCTCAGAGATGTCAAGCATAGAGCATCTGCCATATGAGACACCCTGAGGTCAGGCAGAGCAGAACGAGAGAGCAGGGAGCCTGGGACTCACGTATCTGAAGCCTCGTAGGTTAGAAAAGCGGTGGAAAATACATTAATGAAAGCCAGAGTGAAATCACTAGAATTGTAGGGACAAGGTCAAAGGCAGAGGCAGGGGGCAGAGAGGAAAAGTATCTTGTAGGAGGACACACTTTAAACTCCAAATATTGATGTCAACCAGTTGCAGCCTTTACGCCCAACAAGGCACCCAAACATAGTGACTAGAGTGAGAAGCTCCTGGGCCCTGCCACCTGGGCCCAAAATACCTCAACAGGATCTTCTTTTTTATCTGTATAAAAAAAAAGAAAGGAGGGGAGTGGTGGGCAAAAGTCTGTCTCCTGGGGTTTCAAGGAATGTTCATTGCTCTCAGTAAGCATGTTTGGTTTTTCTTCAGGCTGGCAATGCACTGACAGCAGGGAGTATTCAGTTACCCCCTCTGAGTTTTAATTTCAGCAGGGAAACTACACATTCCACACAGTGCAAGCTTTCCAAAGAGATTCTGGCTGTCTAAAACAACATTAATCAAAAAAAACCTCAAAAAAGTATTTAAAAAATCAAAACCTAAACACAAAGCTGAAGCCACTCTCATGAAAACTAGAAGTGGCTTTAACACCTTGTCTTCAGATTATCTGTAGCTAGGGAGAATAAAAACTCCAATACATCCATTCTCAGCAAGTCTCCCCAAGCTGTATAAATTTAAACATAAATCTTTCATACTTAGATCCCCAAATGGCTGTACGAATATGATTCCACTTGACAATGCTCTTTAAAGGGGAAATGGGAAAGTCAGACAGGAAAAATACAATTTCTCTGTTACACTAGAAGTCCTTCCTTTAGTCATAACAACTAAGAGCATTAGGCTTTGCACACATATAAAGAAACAGAAAAAATCCATGAGGAAAATACCTCTTCAAAAATACTGCTGTACCAACTCTGTTAACTTGGACAGTGTCATTCCAGCAGAATTCTACTTCAGTTTTTCTCTTCTTCTCTTTACTAGTTTTAATAGTTATTGTCTTTATTCAGTCATTTAGTAACTCTCCATCTCATCGGGCCTTAATTACAAGTGTAAACACCAACTAAAATAATAATTTTAGAACTAGCAAATACACTCAAGAATGTCACTATTTTTCACACATCAACAATGAATATATTTTACTCACCATCTTCAGTTAGTTATGCTATGCTGTGTTCAGGATTTAAGCCCATCTTTTAAGACTGAACCCTGCATTACTTATCTAACTGATATCCATTTATTTTGAATTTCAGGTATCGAAAAACTAGGTCGATAGCTGAAAATAAAGCCTTGACAATGTAGAGAGAGGTTTTAAAATGAAGTCTTTCAAGAACAGTCAAAAGAAGAGATGTGCCTCAGTTACCGACAGCTCGCAGATATGTAACCCTGAACAATCCTTCTGCTTATCTGGAGTACTTGCAGAAACTGAACACCCACAGCACACACACATCTCAACAATTTTATAGCAAGAGCACGAAAAAAAAGACACATGGAAGAAAAACAATCAACACTTTATTTTCTTATAAGTAAGAGATAAGCCTTCAAAAACATATATAGTTACACTGCCTATCCTGGATGAGCAAGAGTTCTAGAAATGCCCTCAAACCATGCTTTTGTTATATACTAAAAAAAATTAACATGCTAAATTAACAAAAGTAAACATGACGACTTCCTATCCTTAGCAGTTACATTGGTATGCTACCAAAAAAAGTGTTTTCAAAAGGAGATGAAAAGGATGTTTGTTGACCAAAAGCATCTGCTTAGAGAGCCTCCAACTCTCACCCTGCTGTCCCTGATGACCTCCCTATAGCCATGAGCAAAAACAAACTTTGGGATCTGTGCATGAGGGAGGATTGTGACTGCAGACTTCGCCATCATAACAGTATCTACATTGATTGGCACATCTTCCCAAATTTATTTTTGCTTATAGAATATCATATCCACAAAACATGAAGAAACACTGATTCAAGATGTAGATGATAGCATTTTAAAAAAACAACATCCATGTAAATCTGGTATTTGAAATTCTTCCCGTAAAAAGGATAGGGCCTTGAAATGGGGGAAGAGCTGAGCCCTGGAGAAAAAGTCTAATAGCTAGATACACAAACACAATCAAAGGACGCAAGTCTGTACTGCTGCTGTTGGCAAAAAACACAAAGGAGAAAATAAAGGCCTGTATTTGCAGCTTTGAATTGCTGCGGTGTTGATGAGGAGGACCAATTCTAGAATGTGACCCCTTCACTTCTGTGTTTATCAGGTCTGATGCTTTACTTAAAATACCCACATTCCTCTATAGGCACCTGTATAAACAAGCAGGAGACAGGTTGGGGAAATGCTGTGTCACATGAGAAAGCCAGTTTTGTTTACAAAGACGACAGTTTCTTGTCCGTGTTCTCTTTGGACAGGGTGGGAGACGGGATGGAAACCCAAACCCAGAGACAAACACAGGAAAAAAACAGCGCCATTTATCAGCACTCTGCTATCAGCTGTGATAAACTATTTTATCATAATTCACTTCTTGTACAGCCAAGAAATGATTCTGTGGTTGTTTGTCTTATGAGCTTCTAATATAGGGCTTTTTTTTCAAAAATCCAAAAATCTTTGTATGAGATGTTCAGAACAAATAAAATGTAGGAAGCGTTAATTCTTTTGATTTGCACAGAGTTAAATAAAGGATAAAAACCCCTGCAGTTCCAGTCTTGCATTTGTGTAACTTTGAGGAACCAATAGGAAAGTAACAACTGACTTAACTCCAGCTATAGATCCTGCAAATGCAGTCTTGAGTGGCAAGGGCTGCATTCACCAGCAAGATTCATGGCTCAGACTGAGGCAGGATAAAACAGGGGTGCAAACTCCAACAGGACCAAACCGGTCCGAAGACAAATGGGTGTGTATATGGAAGGCATCACACAAAGGCATGCATACACTAGATGCTGGGCAAGGTTAACGCATTTGATTTTACATTCCAACACATCTTTTCTCTCCCACTCTGATTTAGTACTTGGACATTGAAATAGACTTTTGGAAGAACACCTGGCAGGGAACAAACTCCAGCCCCCTTTTACAGATGGGCTCAGAAGCATATGTGGAAACAAGGCCCAAACCAATGCAGGATGTCTGAAACAAAGTAAGGAATTCCACACAAATCTTCAGGTTACAGGAGGGTACCCATGAACCCAGACCACCTCTCCCCACAGACTGCAGGTTAGAAAACCAGCACTGAGCACCCGACATGAATTTTAAGGAACACCATATAAAGCAAAGAGGGCATAAAAATGTGCTACCCAACAAAATGTGAGCCCATGCATTACTATCCAATACCATTAACTTGGCAGTTGCTGCACTTGGATCAGGCAGGTGGGTGTCTGCTGCATTTGGTGACACACTAACTTAGCACAGAAGCCAGAATTTCCCTTTTGCCTGTATCATAATTTCACACTCCACTAGCCATTGCCCATACTTGTTCTTGCCAAGATTATCTTTAAGCACTACAGCAAACAGCATTACATTTTAGAAATGTTTAGTCCAGGGCAGTGTATTTCCCTGAGAGCAGTTTCTTTCTTCCCTACCCAAAGGTAATGCTCATGGTCACTGTCACAGAACCACTAAACAGGCTGAGAAATCCCCCTCGTCCAGCTGCTCTTTTGAATTGTCCCCCATTGTGTTGCACAGATCTCGAGCTGGCAGGAGCCCTGCATTCTGTCAACAACTGAATCTTAAAAATCCAAATGGAAACGTTTTTTTTAAAGGGTAGAGTTCAGTAATAGGACACAATCTATCACAGCCTTTTCTAATTGCTCATTATTTGGTGCATTTAAACATATTTGCCCAGCAATCTTTTTCTTTCTTTGTTGTTTTAGTTTTAAAGAAAGCATCATATTTTGAAAAGCTAGCCATTGGTACAATTCTTTAAGTATTTATTCAACTTTTAATGGTGTTCACACCACTATTTTGATTAAGAGTTTGCTGTCACTTCCACTCCAACTGGCAATTTTTGAGGGGGATTTATTACAGCTGCAAAAACTGACTCCAGGCTGAAACTTACCTTCAGAGGTCCTCAGATCAGAAGTATTTAAGAAGTATGGTAAAAAATCCACCATTTGCCTTTTTAAAAATTCATACATAAGCTGATGAATACTTTATTTCAACCTACATTCAAAACACCTTCCATAGGCCTGTGAGAAAATCTTTCCAATTATAAATATTCCCAACTATAAATCATCAGTTACTATTTCTAAAGAGGATACTATTATATTTGGGGTTTTTTAAATCACAGCGTTGTTATGAGCTCTGCACATTGGAGACCAATTAAAGGATTTGAAATTTAATGAAACTTTTCCCCAAGAAACTAATGATAACAATTTCCAGATGAAAAGTATCAGGAAGAGAGACTTCACGTAGATTTGTATGTTTAAAAAACTGAACAACAGATGTTTATTTTTACAGGTTTTTTCAAAGTGATTCCATTGTTTCAGCAACAGAAGTTGGAAACTTTTTATCACTACTGAACATTTCTATTAGAAACAAATACCCCTAAGCAAAATCCCCAAAACCTTGATGCTTTGAAAGCATAGAGCTAATGTATATTATAAAAAAAAAAAAAAAAAGGGGGCTGCTGAGTCTCAAGAACGTGGCTGAGTTTTTTTGCCCTTAGAACCTAAGGTTTGCTAGACACATTTTAGTTTCTAAATAATATTTGTGCATAACCCACAGCAGCACACCTACATATCTATTTCATCTTCACAAAGTAACTAAGCATGCACCATAGTCTTTGGAGATCTTTCTAGGCAAGAGCCCCTGCAGGAAAGCACAAGTCCATCAAGGAAGCTTCCTCAGTCTTACAGTCCTGACAATCCTAAGCTGGAACCCAGGCCAGAGCAAAGCCAAAACACACCCAGCTTACTCAGAGTAAGAATAAGCCCAAGACAAGAGTGGGAAAGAGAGATAGTGGAAGCAGGGGCGGTGGCAGAAGCCTGCTAGTGGTGCTGCTCCTGAACCTGAAGAATTCCAGTCCCATCCCTCCCTCACACCAACATAACATTTGCAAAGCATCGCTTAAGTTTTGATTTTTTTTTTCCAAGTACTTCATCAATATCTAGACACCTCCCTTCTGCTGTTTAGTACAGCATTAATTCACACAAGCTGTACAATAATTATTCAAAAATTACTGAGAAATAACTCCTGTTTCCTTTTAGCCATAAGTTTAGTTTCACTAAAGGCATCCAAACCCAGAGGAACATATTTGAAGCCATAGGTATCTTACACTGTTCTTGAACATATCTTCCTATATTTTTTTTTCCAAAATGACAGAATAATCATAGCATAATTGTGCTATGAAAAGAAATGCCCAGAAGGCCAAAAGAGAATTTTTTCACTATATCCAGTTTACTTATTCTAAGAAGCCTCCTACCAGAGGAATCTGAAAGGGTTGGATTATCCATATTTACTTGCCCAAGTTTACTTATGGATAATTATGTATATAGGCTGTTTGTGTATGCAATCTGTGCAGTTACGATTAAGCATTTTTATAGGTCTACATTTTTGTACTTTCAGCTGTTACGAACAATGATAAGGATGGATAAAAAAGAGGCTATGCCTAGAAACAACTTGTATTTTATCTACTCCAACTGATAACATGAACAGACTTCCAAGAGGAAAAATATGACCTGACAAAGTAATCTTTACAATCATAAGGTTCAAGGCTTTTTACTTTGCAACTATCATACACTTTCAACAACACTGGTTTATCTTCCGGCCTTCCTGTTCATCCCAGAAAAATAATGTCGCAGTTTGCCTGTGTGCCCTTGACAATAGCATACTGAATGCAATCCAACAGTCCGTAAAACCACTGCATAATTAGGGAAAGGGGAAGAGTTACTGACAAATCAAGGAAAAAAAATGAATATGTCTGTATGGTCATGTAGGTATGGCTGTGCTTTAATTACAAAGCAAAAGACCAGTTTCACCAACTTAACAGTTTGTTTATAAAGAACTTCAACATGCCTGAAAGACATTGAAAAATCTAGTAGATGGCAACTGAATATTTACTGAAAACAGATTTCTCCTATTTCACTCAGTCCATCATATAGTCAGTCTAAATGGGACCTTCTACAAAAAAATTTAAGTTGCATCTATGCCGATGTCTAAAGATTGCTGAGGTTTCCAAAAAAAAAGCTCCTCTTAAGACACAGGTAGCACTGCTTAAGACCAGCAACAGAAAAAAATGCCTCATTGCCTGTGATGAGTCTGCCAAAAGCCACAGGAATTTTACAAAGAGCATTAGGTTTCCATTTTAAATACTTCCTCTCGAACAGCCCATTTTTCACAGAATGCTTATCTTGACTAACTCATACCATTATTTGGTTATAGCCAGGCCTGCTGTTTGGGGCCTTCCATTTTTGTCATACCAAAAATGTTCATCTACCAGACAGTGAGAAAGTATAATATTCCATGATAATTCTTAGAAGGATATTCTGATCAACTCCTGAAAATCTGATTTTGTAACAAAAGCAAATTTTAATAGTTACTGCAGAAGTATTTGGGAATCCAATGCTACACAGTGGATTGAACAGAACACAACATTACATGTCTAAACAAAAAAATGTAGCAGACAAACACTAACGAGAATGAACTGCTCTCATAATAACTGATAGCAAATTTTTCAATAAGATTTTCCCCCTTTGCAGTATTAGTCAAGTTTAAAGAAAAAAAGAAGTCTAACCAAGGTGCTGACTTTTAAAACATGTCTTATTTGTTGATTCCCTCACCTACTTCTCTGTAAAGAAAACAAACAAAATACTTTAAAAGAAGGGTCAGGCTCCTCCTAAAATTTGAGTGTTTTAAACTTAAACAACAGAGTTTGTTCTTTACACTAGATTTTGCTCTCTGTTCAGAATTAATATTCAGGTTCACAGTGTCCAAATTACAGACTGAAGCCTTCCTTTGACACCATCTTCCTCAACAATTCAAATATTTAAAGCCAAGTTCAAACAAAAAGACACATTTATTCCTTCCTCCCCCACCCCAATGTTATAAGAGGCAACAAAGCCTAAAAGCTGTCTTAATTTATCTTTACATAATCTATACAACTCCATTTACAATAACCACATAATACTCCAAACTGAATAGATGCAGATATCTGTTCCCAGTTTATGAAACCCATGTTCCTGCTGTGCACCCTGTATGCAATTTAAATTCTTCATTCTTAAAAGCAATAAAAACTCAGAAGCAAGTGGAATGACCCTCAAGAAAACAAAAAGGCATATTATTATAGAAACAAAAAAAGTCTGGGTAACCTTGCCCTTAGTTTCTCCTCTGTTCTTGTTTATTACTGTCTCAGTAAAAGGAAGAGAGTTTCCCCTACTCCACTTTCACCCAGAACTAAAACATGAAAAGATGAAGAAGAAAGCATTAAATATAGCATTGAATATATTTTTTTTCTAAGGCAGGAACTGCAATGCAATTGTTTCTAAAATTACCAAACAAAGTTCACAAAGCAAGTTGCGAAGGACTCATGGCAGTTTCTACCCAGTCTGGTCCACTTTGTCAGCTTGCAGTATCTGAGCTGCTTGGTACGGTCAGACATCAGAGACAGACTGCTAATACAACACAAACCTCTCATGAAGCTCCAGTAATAAAAAAGCACGTTAATAAAGAAACTACCAAAGTTTTTATTGACAAGATGAAATAGTATGCCATCTGCCTTCCCAGAGCACACACTCAGCTGAGCAGGGCATGAAACATTCATACATCTAAAGTTAAACTTAAGTCTGTTCTTAGCCAGGAAACTGAAAAAAGCAAAATTCAGTTCTGTGAAGAGGGACTAATCTATAGCAATTTACATCCCAGGCACCAATCACATCATGGTATCCCCGCCTTTTTTTCCCTAACCGTCAGTACTCTGTTGACAAATATTTCAGATCTAACATAAAAACCCATGAAAACAAACCAGAAAACCAACAACAGGGAAAAAAAAATCCACAGCACAAAACCAAACACCAGAAAAAAGCCCACATTGCCAAAACTTTCTTAAAAACAGACATCTTCCTTTTTTCCAAACAGATCTAGCTGTTCATAATTTCAAGTTCTTCATTTTCTGTAGTTTATTCTATATACCATTCTTTACAACACCATTACTTGATATCATCACAGAACATTAGAATAAAGTCTTTCCTCATGAAAAATTTACCATAGGAATTAGATATGCAAGCATTTTTGGCATCTCTGTGATTATCTTGCCACCTTGTCCCTATTTTAGAGGTTTACAACCCTTAGGATTAATAAGAGACAATTAGCCAATAAGATAATTATACTGCATCACTGACAAAGGCTATTTTTTCTTAAGAAATTACAGGATTGTATTGTAATTTATCAAATAATGCAATAAAGTCACCACATATTAAAATAATGTAAATTCCCAGAGATAGGAGCTTCAAAAAGCTGCATGGATTTAGCAGTAAGTTGTGTTATACACACGAGAATTCTTATATTCTGAAGCTACAGTATGCTTACTACTCCAAGTGGACATTTCCCAAATTGGCTTTCATTCACAGCTCTTTTACAAAAACTTTATTGCATTACACGTTACTGACCTAATTAGCTCTAGGAGCAGGCAGATTACTCCAAAGACTTAAAGATAGTTTTAAAGACATATCAAAACATTACACACACAATTAGCTGCTTTTTCTGATTAAAAAGATGCATTTAATTATGACAAAACTACTCAGTTTGACAAACAACTGCATTTCTGTTTAGCAAAAGTATCTGTCATCTGTACAGATGCACTTATTAAAAGACACATGCTGTTCATGCAGCACAATTCACAACTTCACTGTGTAGCTCCAGTGTGAGTGGAATTTTGGGAAAGAATGTTTGTACAGTAATTCTTGCAATACCAAGGAAAATTTGTAATTACACTTCTGTTTTCTGACAGTGGTGATGGGACCACTGTATGTGCACATGGGCATGTCATCATATACACGGTTTACTGTGTCTCAGTGCTGCCTATGCCGGCAAATACGGACACTTCTCAGGAGCATGTATTGCAGCAGCATGCTACCACACTGATGAAAAATTCATGTCTGAGCTCACCAGTTTAGGATGTCGATGTTGGCAGGAGGTTGGCTGTTCCAAATACTACATTGCACAGGAGATCTGAACTTGCACATCTTAATAACTGACAGACCATTAAAGACTGCCTGTACTGATGTTCTGAATGTCATCTGTAACATGGTTAAGGAAACCGAGTATTTTGTGGAACACACAAGATGCTGTCTGTGTTATTTACAAATGCCATGAAACAACTGTTTTCCTTTGAGAGAAGACACATCTTAAAAGCCTAACAATGAAGGATGCAAGAGCTGGGAGCAAAGCAGTACTTCAACCCACTGTTTGATAGTCCTGATAATTTCCCACAGGCATAGTCTTAGGACCACCTTCAGAGAAAAAACATGGTCTTCTGGAGAGTCTGCCCACTGTTGGCAGTATTTACATTCAAAACTTGCCTTTCTTTCTCAATCCTCTCACCACATTCTGCCTTTCTCTAAAAGCATATTCTTAGCAGCGACCTGATTCTTCAAATGGTGAAGAATAAAGGGATCCCTAGACAAGAGCTATGCATGTAGGCTGAATCACAAAAGAGGAGCATTTTTGTGCACACTGACTTAAGTGGCTGAAATTTCAAAGCGAAACTTAAACATCCTGCAAATATCATTAGATCACAAAGTATTACAGGACTTAGTTACATGTTGAGTTCAAGAAAAACATCAATCACTAAAAACAGCTGAGAAACAATCCACTCTTCCAAACAACACCCAAATACTTAAATCATGTACTGTATTATATAGTATACAAAAACAGTTGCATACTGAAAAATTTTGCTTGCACTGTATCTAAATTACCTCCAAATTCAGTAAATTGCAGGGAAACCTTTTATTAAGGTTTTATTATAGTAAAAGAAAGTTGAAGGTTTGACTAAAACAGCAATTGGAAAGCCTTCTGCTTTCCAAATTAAATGAACAACATGTTTCTGTATCATTTGTTTTGGGGACAGAGGCCTCCTATAGTATAATTTGACATTTTGTGATTTAAGAAACTGCAGTATCTAGTGATGATTCTGTTATGCATCTAAGACTGTGATCAGCATTGCATTAGTTGCATCATAAACTCAATCATTAGGGTTATAATTTTTATTTTTTTAAATAAAAACTACATTTGGAGACATGTAATTCTATTACTACTTTGGTTCCTGAAGGTGCCTGCATCTTTGCCTCATGCCTGCCTTCATTCCAGATCACCAACCATGCAGCCTTAGACTTTACAGCTGATTGCAGGGCAGAACCACTCTGCTCGCAGAAACTTAGGGAATGTCTTGCATTTCCAGGTAAATCCATCGTCCAGTTGGTCTTCTACTATTTTCCTGCTGAAGCTAAAAATTGATCGCTCAAGCTTACTTCAGGTTGCGCATTAGTCTATGCAATCTTTCCAAGGCAGTTTTTTTGCCTTCTTTTACTGTAGAAATAATAGGTTGTTTTTCAAAACAGCCTGAAAGTTTGGCGGAATTAATGCATTTTTACCCATCAATAAATCCTTCCTGGGATTCTTCATTCATAGTTGTTCAGAAAATAAGTGGGTGTACTTTAAGATGCAGAATAAAAAAATGGGGAGAGTGGTACATTGCTGAGTGGTTCTGCTTCTCAACAGTTATGGCTGCGGACTGGGCTGCACCTGAATAGGTTGATAGTGACGGGAGTATCTCCCAGCCTTCAAGTGGTAACGGCATGGTATTTTAATCTCAGCTTATCAGGAAGAAGCTTTGGAAAGATATTTTTGAGCCAAACATCTGACTGATGCAGCATATTCTTAGAGCGGAGTAATTGCAGGTCTCTCTCTCTCTGCTTCCACAAGTGTTAACACACAATTAATGCTTTTCATTATAAAACTGAACACTGGAAAGTTGAAATCTGTACCCAACACTGCCCATTCACCTCTCCTTCCAAAAGCATCCCAATCACTGGCTGCAAAAGAGAAAGGAAAAAAAGAACGGGCGTCCATACGTTTGTGCTTAAAAATAAACACATTCCCTTTGTACTCTCACCTCAGCCCTACCAGTCTGGGATTGCTTCCACACAAGTGGTTGAGAGGCACTGCGCATCCCAACATACCACCTGGTGGTTAGGGCAGTCTCCCAGCCACGGATATCAGGTCAAATCACTACCAAGTAAAACAAGAAACATCTCTTGTTTTTTGGACATGCATTCCAACATTTGAATAGAACATAAAGATGAGCAAGCACTACTTCTGGTATTGCCTAGTTTGGCCTCCCTTTAAAAGTAGAGTAATAAGCAACCTCCAACTCAGAAAAAGGAGGGAAAAAAGAAAGGGGTGAGGAAGGAAGAAATAGTTTACCCTAAGTTTGCAGTTTGTAAATTTGCTTCCTATTGCAGTCCTGCCTCTCCTCTTTGAATGAATCTGGGATTTGCACTGTTTCTCTGTACAGATGTCCATGTTACTACTTTAAGCAGCTCCTTGCTTAGCAAGGCAGTTTCTGGATCACCTGTTTCAAGCACTTAATTACTATAAACTGCATATGGACTCCAGAAGCTAAACATCAGACACTGCAATGACCAATTCATAAACTCCTAGAGTTTTTGTTTATCCAGGTATGGACCTGAAGGCCAGTTAATGATTTCTTTTATGTATCTAGTCTTAGCTCCGGAAGATGAACTTTAATAAGTAAAAGTAAATACTAATAAAAGTATAGTTCTCCTTTAAAAGAAACTGTATACCTAAAAGTAGACTTGGAGCTTTTGTTTGCTTTTAATATTAAAGAAGCACATTATTACTAAATATCAGACTTGAGAACTGTTGAAATTAAGAACGAATTGCAGGCCTTTTGCTAAGCAGGTCAGTACAAATCCACCAGGGTTTTTTTATTAGACAGCTACTCCTATACTTCCTGTGTTGTTTTCCTACCTCAAGAACAGCTATGGACTATGAGAACAGTGAGTTTGGATGGCTGTTTCTGGTTCATCTAGTGTTTCAGAAATAAGGGTCTGTACTTTCACATGCACCTGGGTGAGAGCAAAGCACTACACGTGTACACCAGAAAGACAAACAGCTACATAAATTTGGAAGGAAGTTGCACTGGTGGTCTTGGATTTTTCTTGTTCTAGAGAAGTGCAGATGTGCCTTTTTGGGAATACATCCCAAAACCCTCAGCTTCCTCCCACTAAGCTGAGCAATACTCTTAATTTCTAGCAAACTGTGGAAAACAACAAATTTATCATTCCTGAGATAGAGGAAGACACAGATGGGCTATCAATAGTCTATTTGCGTCGGTCTGGTCTGAACCACACAGCAAGATATTAACAGCCATAGTATTGTGCCAGTGTGGGCTGAGGGTGATACCTCTTGAGTCGCTCAAGAGAGGGAAGAACCACAGCTTTTTACGTTAGAGAGTTTCCAAAGCTTGAGTAAGACTGAAGTGCAGGAAGTCAGGTAAGTCTGCAATAAAAGACCTAAAATTACCATTTCATTATTTGAGGAAAGCTGCAGGGACTCCTGCTGCATTCACGTATTTTCTGAGCTGTGTGAAATAACTCTAAGTAAAAACATTTCATGAAGATCTCTCAAGTGCATGGACATTACCAGTTAAAGCAAGCATGATTTATCTACTACACAGTAGTACCGTACAGTACCTCTTCCTTTATTTTCTAACTGCTGGCTTATGTTTCTGTACAGAATATGCAGGAATTTTCTTACTTTGAAATATTAGTTAGTTACTTGGAGAGACTGGTTGTCTGCATACAGGACTTTAGAGCTACAACAGACCCATAACTGTTATCAGTCATAGGTTTTTCCTTGTCTGGGCATCATCCAGTTGCAGTTTACAGATAAAACTTCACTGCATTTTCCTTGTGACTATCCAAACCACAAGTTTTTGTCTTATGTTCATAGCTTTCTCATTACAAATAGAAAACCCTTTCTCCTCCCTCCCTTATTGGTTATCTACTATAGTTACTATGAAGACTATTTCAAAATTTGAATTAACTTTCTGAAAGCATTATCTATTTCATAGACTTTTGAATTCTTCAGTTTCAAAAGTTCTAAAACAGGAATACTTTGGTACAGGATGTTTAAAGGCCATGATCCAGGGAAATATACACACCCTATTTCTGGAATACTGTTGTACTGCCTTTCATAGTGGAACTGTCATATTTCCTATTTATCAGTGAGGCCCAAAATGCAATGAACAGATCTTGTAGATAGTGTTTTGTTATTAGCAAAAGTGAATGAAACACTTTTGGGATCCAATATATAAGCTATGTTTTTAGTAATTTACTAGAATTAAAACAGGAAGTCTGCAAAGTATTTCTTCTGCTTCAGGAGTTAATGCTCTCAGTCCTGCCTGGCATAGCCACTATAGTACGGATTGTGTTAAAGGCTACTAGTTTTCCTCATTTGTTACTTAACTGCAAGGAAATCTCCAGAGGAATACAGGGAGCACAAACTCTATTACACGTGTGAAGTTCTCTACAGTGATCTTTTAAATGATACAGGACCAGCCAGCCTGCTGCCACAGAGCCAGTAACACCATCTGACATCACAACTATAGCTGGCTATCTCAGTATCAATTTTCCAAGAGCTTAGCACAAAACAGGGAACAGGCTGGTAAATTAGTGTATTTAATTATGCTATGATTTACTCACTAAAATGGTTTAAAGCTGTAAAAATGTAATTTTAAAAAGTTTCCTACAAAGAGGAAACAGAGTTCAAAACTCAACAAAAACAGTGCCTACTTCACACTAAACCAAATGTGCATTTTCAGGAGTCTCACAGAGCCTGTCAAGTGCAAGAAATGAAAAACTGGCTGAGTTTTACAAACTGTGCAACATAAAAAATGGCGGTGATAAGTAACACAAGACTCCTTCTCCTGACAGTGTTATTAATTGGTAATGCTATTCCTCTATGCTGGTATTATGTTGCACTTCTGCCTTTCACTATTCCCTCTGCAAAAGGAACATTTTTTTCTTCAGGATGATAATCTAGATTAGGAGGCAATATAATCAGCCTCTTAATTATACATATGCACAAGGAGCACAACAGTTGCTCTGGTTGTCAAGAGGATTTTAAATGTAAGCAACACAGAGCCAGAAAAAACCCCATTCATTTAGAAAACTGAGTCTTCTACCATAAAATGACAAGTAAAAAAAGTGCAGCTCATTTACTGATAAAAGGGTCTTACATAAGATTTATCAGCATGTACTCAAATTCTGAGCAAAAGAAAACTAATAAGAAAAGTCCCATTTTAATCTATTTCAACATTACAGATATTTTCAATACAGTAAACAATACATTTAAAAAGCACCTTTAAGGTAACTCCATTTTGCAACATGTCATAAGAACACTGTGGAACAAGTTACTTTAACTCCAAAACGGCAACAGATTTCCTTCCACAGAGCAGCAGCATCCTTAACCTACAACACTGTACCAGCTTTTCCAAAAGTAAGTTATTTTTTCCAATTTCACAAGGGAAAGAAAAAGAGAAAGAAATACGAGAAAATTAACATAATGCTGAATAAAAACATTCCCTCATCGAAATTAATTTGTTACACAGCTGCTTTTATGCTGCCCTATTACCAAAGGCAGAAAACCGAAGGTAATTCCATGAGAGGGTGTACAACCACTCAAAGCAACCTCCTGGCAACAGTCCAGCAAGCCAAGCCAACCTGGCCCTGGTGAGAGGCCACAGGGAGGTTTGCTGGCCTCGCCACAAGCCACCTCCCCTCACCGAGCTCCTGCCCCAGCCCCAGGGAGGCAGCAGGAGGGACAGCTCCCAAGGTGCCCAAGGGTGACTCCGTAAGCTGTGCTCCTGCTTGTGCAAACATGGGCCTGGACAGAAGGTCCCAAATGCACCTTGTGCCTCCTTGAAGGCGCCCTCCAACTGTCCCACCCCAGCCATTCCAGCTGCGAAACACCCGGGCTCCAATATCGACAAGTCACAGAGCAGAAAAACTAAAGAACATGTACGGTAACAGTCTTGCCCTTTCACCCTAAAATAAAGCCCCTTCCCTTTGCTTTCAAGTGTAAGGTTTTTATACTGGACTGTTACTCTACAGCATACTGAATACCTTTATTTAAAGTATCCCAAGTAGAAGTTGCATTGAAATATTTACAGTACTGCAATGCCACCAGCGTTGAAATATTTACAGACTTGCTTAAGCTTATCAAATACGCAGCTTGTCCTGGGGGCAAAAGTTACAATGTATAAAATTTGAGTAAGGAATTCTCTCTGTTGGCATGTGGTTGACAAATTTACAATAGTTTGTACTAGGCTGTGCATTGTTTGCCAATGATCACATCCCAGAGGCTAAACAAACTGATAGACAAGAGACGAAATACAGAATCCAGCCCTCACAATCCGCCTGCCTGCTCGGTCAGTGGCTCGGAAGGGCAAAAGAGCATTTTGAGGAGCTTCACAGAAAAAAAAAAGTGCTAATTTTTTTGTGGCATGAGAAAACATGTAGCAAAGTATGAATCTGACTGTACACCAATTTCATTTAAATAGTGTGCCAAGCGAAGAAAAAAGAAAAAAACATCAATTAACCAACTGGGGAAAACGAAAGGAAGCAAAATAACCAAGTGAGGTGTTCTCTTCAGCAGCTGTTCTGTGACTGAAGAGACAGAACACCTCTCTGTTAAATGGACACACTGGCAGCATTTGAGAACATTGAGGAATTATTCTGGGGCAATGTCTAAACATGTTGACATTTAACAAGTTTTCTTTTAGACTCAGGGAAACTGCCACACGACACCAACCATAAAAAGCTTTTTTTTTAATTTTTGGAAGTTGCACAGATTGCACAATACAGATAAACAACACTGCTACAGATAATCATATTCAGCTATGTCCTGGAGTATGGAATAATGACAAATAATACATACTTATTGCTTTAACTGGCATAAAAGTAATAGTGTGATATATTTGCTCACTCTTTGTTGCACTGAGCAACACCAAAACAGGATCACTGCCAAAATATTTAATGCTAGAGTACATTTCTATTAAATTCATAGCATGCCAAGATGCTGGGCAGGCAGAGTTGAGACACAGCAAGACTTTACTAGTTCACTTCTCTGGACTCAAAGAGTTTTAAGGGAATGCTTGGAGAATGACTAGCCTAGATAAGAAACACCTTGGCTAATTTTGGCCAGCGCCAAAGTTAAATGGTTTAACTTACTACCTGAATTTGGAAGTAGTTAAAAAAAAAAAAGTTACCTGGATCATGACATTTAACATCTGACTTATGTAAAAAAATGGAAAAAAAAGAAGTCATTCTGTTAAATATTTTCACTTTTAAGACTGAATATATTAACTAAGTTAAAATGAGGACAAATAAAAGTGCTTGGACTCTCTAACAGCATGCCTAAAGCTCAAGGTTAAAGTACAACTGACCCCACACAGAGCCATTTGAACATGTGCCAAATGCATGAAGTTCAGAAGTTTCATGCTCTGCTAAGGCAACTTTCACATCACTCACTGGCTTCATCTCAGATCAAAAGCACTAAAAGAAAAACTGTGCAGAGAATTTGATTACAGATGGCTTTTACTGATGCCTTCTACTTAATCTCCTCTGGAATGCAAGGTCACAGCCCTCCCATATTTTAAAAGGGATCTGTGTACTATATGCACACTCAACTATTGTCACTGTACAATATTTTGCTTTCTCATCTGAGCAACATAACCAAAGGAGTTTATGGCAGCTCAGATCCCTACCCACAAAACATGTACATGACTCTATGGCTTCAGGGGTGATTGTACTTTCCACAGCGCTCATTGCCTTGCAAATACAAAGTATTTTGTGCGTTGTAGTTCCCTGTATTACAGCAAGGACTGGAGTGGTACCTGTGCTGTAAGGAACACCTTAACCCTTCAGGACTTGTCTGCTCAAGCCAACCTACATTTGGAGGTACATGGCTCACTCCACCTCCCGTTTTGCCGATGGAGTTCACATCCTGACTGTATGCCACAGGACAGGTTTCAATCAAAAAAATCCAGGAAATTCAAGGCCTAGCCACATTGGACAGAAGCCTCATTCTTCTCTTACGTCTAAATTGCCAACCTTTTACTAAGAAATGAGACTTGCTTGCTTTAACCTCACTCTACTCACAGAGATATCTTCTTATTAGAAGTTTGTTAAAACCATCATGATTTCAAATCTATTTTTTTACTGTCCTTAAAATTCTCAGCAACAGTGAAAGCATAAAGTGAAGCTGTACAAAATATTCAACTTGAAAAATAAACATCAAAGCAAGCATTCTTTGAAAATAAAGAGTATTTGAGAACTTATTCAAAAAACTTTCCTTTCTGTCCATTAAAGTGATCCCTCTCATTTCCAGAAGTCAAGGGAAAAGGTAGTGAAGAGAGAGGAGAAGTCTTTTTTAGTTTCCTGTTTTCAGCCTCCACTAACTTCCAGTTTTCAGTAAGTGCCATGTGTCTTCCAATCAGCACTTTCAAAAATAAACTGTGCTATACAAAAAAGGTTAACTTTTTCCTTAGTGTGATGTACAGTTATTGTAATATAAGATACAAAATACTGAATAAAATTGAAACAGTTGTCAGTATAAAGCCTTTGAATTTTCATATGGCAAATTACATCAGATACAAGCAAATCAATAATCCTAGAAAAGTCAGTTGTGTAGCTCTTTTCTTCCTTAGTTTTTGCAGGGGTTGGGCTCTTGGACTTTGAGACCTCATGTTTTTCTATTCTTTATTTGGCAAGAACTCCCTTCTCTAAGGAACTCTATTTCACAGTATAGAAATACAAAGGAATGATGAATATATTCAAGTAAAGGTGACCTTCACCTCAGGGGCCCCCATTTCAAACTATATGCATGTACATAATGCACTTGTAAACACCTGAAGTGTAGCAAACAAACAGTCGAAGTATCTTCAGGTTCAAAAGCCTGTTCCCCCAAAGAGTAAGAAATGTAGACCCACAGTGAACTGCACAAACAACAAAAAGCTTGCACCATGGTCTCTTAAGACCCTCAGTCAAGCATCAAGACTTGCAGTACAAAAATACAGTTTGAGTAGACCTTTGCCATCCACAGAACTTAGAACTTAAGTACACAAGAAGTGCACCATGATTCATCAGAACATTAATCATTCATTTAGTCCTCTATAGGATTTATCTTCTACAAGCTAAGTACAAAGCAAACAAACATTTTTGTTAAACCTCAGAATAAGAATGAAACTGAAATTAAAGCTGCAAGTTGAGAAGCACAAATCAGCTAAGAAACAGGTTACAGAAAATACGCTCCCTACCTTTGATACAAAAGCAATGTACAAATAGAAATGTAGAGAGGGACCCTCCCTCAAAGTAGTGGCAGTTTCAGCTGTTTTACACCCTTCTACAGCTGAGACACTAATCAACAAGTTGAATTCTCAGACCTTCTGTACAGTCAACTTGAAAATTTCCTCTGCTACCCCATCAGCTGTGAAAGGGCTCCCAAAGCATGGATGTACATAATCCTGCTCTCAGACCAGGGACTCACAGCATAACCTGGCTACATTTTCAGGCATTTCTCTAGTTTGCAGCCTCTTAGGGCTCTTCAAGTGATGCCCCACAACCCCACTTCAGAAGAGGTGCCAAAGAAACTTGTAGTCAACTTCAATACAACTGAGTAAGAGTTGCTAGCTTGAATCATATCCTTTCCTCTTATCCCAGCCTAATTCTGGCTTGAGTTTCTGTCCTATAGCGTCCTTCAAAAAAATAAACATGTGGGCAGAAAGGAAACAGGCAGAACAATCAGACAGCTTTCCTGAAGGAGATTTATTTCCAACATCCCAGCTTCCACTGCCTTGCTCACCTGTTTTACAGTAAGTAAATCTATCAGTGTTTCTTGGATACACTACAACATCTCCAAAATGTCTCCAAAACCAGAGCAATGCAGGTGAACACTTTCGTAGAATTATATAAAAGCATGTCTACCACTACAATAGTGCCACTCTCAAATCCAGAGAGACTATGCACGCTTCCCACTACAATAACTTGGGATACACACAAGCAAAACAATCTAAACGCACTCCCAGAACGGAAAGAGACACATACGTTCTGATACTCAATTAAAATCAACACCAAGAAAGTTTACGGGCTTCCCAATTCAAGTACTTAACTTTGCAGTAAATAATACTAATGCACATGCAATGTGTTCTAGTATGTGATTTTAAGAAATTAATTCCAAACAATTCAAGCTTTTCAAAATATGCAGTCTCTTCTTATCTGGATGCTTACATGTACAGGTGGACAATAGGATATTAAAGCTCCTTGATTCTCAACTGCTTTGAGTCAATTAGCCTTACAGTAATCAGATTAACATTAGAAGGAAGATGTTCTTGGTTATTGCTAATAAGTGCCTCCTTTGCAGGAAATGTTATCTGCAACCTTGTTCAGCAGCCCGAAAGCAGAGGCCAAGAATTCAACACGTATAAAAGCAGAAGTACAACAGTCCCTCATCCTTGCGAACAGGGCCCTTAAGGCCAGGTTTAACACAGGTTTAGCAGCACTGCATGAGGAGGTTTGACAACTATCTCTACGTGGTATTTTTCTTCTACAGATAGCAGACCTATCACCAAGGTAATAGCAAAAGGGTAGTTTTTTTATAAATCCTGATCTCAAACATGAATGTGTAAAGGGAAATGAAGATGTGAAAGCAGCTCCTAAAGCTTCTTTCTTCAACAAGCAGGCCAGAGTGCCTATTATATTACAGGTTAGGGGTTTTTTTAGTGGGGGGAGGTGGCAGGGGGCAGGGCAGAGGGAGTGAGTGTCTAACCCAAGCCTGCAGCACAGCTGTTAAGACACAGCAGGAGGGATCTGGATATTGTACTTACTGAATCAGCTAAAGAGGTCTAAGCAAACTGATGCTAGTAATGAGAGCTGTAGAATTCCATTCATACAATCTGTGGCAACAGGCCAAGGATAACTTGCTAAAAATAAGAGACCTAGAAAGATTAAAAAGCAAAAACATTTCTTGCAATATAGAACTAGAAAAGGGCCAGATAATCCTGCACATGTAACTATAAAACTACTCTCTCTTCTGCAAGGGCCTTCCAAGAACATAAAGTTTCCAGTGACCAAAAAAAAGGGGGGGAACAAATGGGGAAATCTTTGATAGATGGATTAAAAAGATGAAAATTGACTGTTGGAAGTATTAGAAATACAGCAGAAGACTTACTTTAAATTAACACCATTAGCATTAGTTAGCTTGACAAAACTCGATGCAAGAGTGAAAAGGGCAATTTGAATGAGTCTTTGTTCATCTCACCTAGATGCTAAATAAAAATACTATTTTCATACATTTGGGCTTTTTTTGAAAATTTTAAAGATCAAAGTGATAAAACCTCAAAAATCAAGATACCTAGCACTCAGAACAACAAAGGTGTGTGGTTTTACTTACAAATGCATAGGTAAATGTTTGCAGAGATTTTTTTCAGCATCCTACATCCGCATAGGTAAGCTGCTGTTCAAGATGCTAGATGAAAAAACAGATAACTGAAAGGATAGCCTCTTATGAGTGTAAGATGGTTTGCTAGCCTGTGAAAAGTAGTTCCTTGCTATTCTCTGCATTAAAAATGACTCTGGCTAACAGTAAGGAAAGCATTCTCCTCCTTTCCCTCATCTTTCCCCTTCCTGCCTCCCCACTCAACGCTAAAGTCCCATTGATACAGAGTCTTTGGGTGGAGTAACCAAACTTTTACAAAGAAGCTTGCCTTTTTCCCAGACAAATGACTTGGCTGAACTTAAGAATCTCCTTTCGCTATTAAAAAATTCCACAGTAACTGCAGTTCTAAGAAAAATCCCAGAACCTACAGTGGAAAACCCCTACTGAATTAGGCTTCCAAAAGTCAGCAAGTCTTCAAAGTTTATTTAAGCAGAATTTTCACTCAAATATCAGCAAACTGCACAGACCACACTTAAAGGGAACTGAACAACATAAATCAGGTGACTATGGCAGCTTCCTCAACAAAATCCAAATTCTAGCTCTTTACAAAATGTCAAAACAGCTGAATCTTAGGTTAAAATGGCTGCATGCATTTAATTAAGTCAAAATCAAAGCCAGATGGCACATGATGCTTTTCCAATAGACTGGATGCTGTCACAAGAGGCACTACTTAAGCATTCCTTAATGATTTCTGGCACCAGTGGCTACAAAATCTCTTTCTACAATCTACCATACACCCTTACTTTTTTTTTTTCCAGTCACCAAGCCTTTAAACAGGGTGGGAAGGAGGAAAAAGAGCCCCTGAGATAAATTGACTCAGTGTGTGGAATGCAAGGCAAACATTCCTGTATAAATTCAGATCTGATTTATTTTCTTTGGAAAACTTCAGCTGCAGGAGAAACCTCGAATGCTGGTCTTTGTCTTATATCCCTAAGATATATACCTGTCTTACAGAGAGAAAATGAAAGCAGGTAACTACACTTCTAAAGTACTGCACAGTAGAGGATGTTAATACTTTAGCCAGTAATAAATGCAAGTGAGCTGGCTAAAAAAGGCCTCAAGAATTTGGAACTATATGGCTGAAACATTAACATTTCATCTCTGGACTGCATATCATCTCAGTGAAAAATGACAGTGTAGGCTTCTGTGGTCAGCACACGTGCAGTGAACTCCTCCTACTCATGAGACAGACTAGCAAGTTATCTATTGCCTCTTGTAGTCAGCCAAAGTTATACTGGGCTGAGCCAGAAAGGACTGGCGATACTGTATTTCACTTTCAGTACTGTACGCTATACATGGAATTAAACAGAGAGGGCATGAGCCATGCTGCTGGTCATGCTTCTCTGGCTTGTACAAGCCACATAGAATGCACAGCAAGGTGTGTCTCCAGGGCGACGGGGAAGAAAAAGCATCATAAGTCAACACATATGAAAAATATGCTGCTGACAAAACACCTCTGCTTGATTTTTACTTTGAGATTTTTCTGTTCCAAAATTACCTAAGCAGCTGCCATATTGCTCCCAAAAGGATTCCTGAAGATGCTTAGAGCAAAAAGTGGGAACCATTATGTCTTTTGAAGAGACAATAAGAAAGGCTTGGAGGCCCTTCATTGCATTCTCTCGCCACATTTCTATCAAATGGTTTGAAAAAGTGAACCATAGTCAGTGTATCTTACTGATAGAGCAATCAAACATAGAGCATACACATAGACAAAGGCACAGGAGTATCACTTCAGGTTATTTCTAACTGAATGATCTCCTACAGAGCAATACTACCGACGACAGTTTGCTTAAATTTTAACTGTGATTGTCACTTTCATACATATCCAATCTCACCTTTCATTTAAAAACGGAATTATGCACTTGCACTGATTACCTTACTGATTGTGCAATCTGTTAAAAACTCATTTACAGCACTACTGAGAACAAAAACGTGTTGAAAAGGGTAGATGTATTAAACAATTTCAGCAGAACAATTCTTCTCTCCTAGTTAGTTTAAAGCTCCATTAATCTTAATGCAAAACAAAACAGTTTCCTTTAACAGCCAAATTCTTGACCTTGAGCTGTTTCAGTGTTGGAGTTGGGGGCTGGGGTAGAAAGCACACAGACTGACTACAATTAAGAGCTGAAGAGTAAAACGGCTCACACAGAACAGACAGGAAAAAAAAAGGAAGGGAAAAAAACCCTGCAAAGCAGAACTAAAATTATTCTGTGAAAGACTACCACCTCCACTCCTGCCAAGGAAACCCGGACAATAACACCTCAAACTTTTTGTTACCCATTTTCAGATAAATGCAGTCAATATAAGCAGTGATGAAAATTACGGAAAGACAACAAAGAACGCACAGCCTAATGGCTTCTAAATCACCCACCCTAGCACTGACCCATATCATTAGCCACCAGAGTATTTTCACAATAATCTTGCAAATGAAATCCAGTCTAACTAGGCAGCATTATTTTCAGTGTGAAAAAATAAGAGCTACAGACACTTTCTTTGCGGAAACTGAAATGTCACTTATTTAGATCCTTCAATTTTCTTGATTCAAGATGGATTTACTCAAAACAATCCCTATATGAACCCAGCTCAGAGCTGGACAAAATAACATCTTTAAATCTAAAAATATTCTTAAGTCAACATTCGCAGGGCTTCTTACATAGAGGTTTTACGCTCCCCTTACTCACTGCTTTTCCATTACTGTACCTGTTTACATTACTGAGTAAGTGCTCAGTGCAGCACAGTCCAAAGAGTGAAATCTGTGTGAGAGACCCAGGTGGCAGAATGCATTTGAGTTGCCTCTAAAATGTCATTAAATGGCTTGTGATTTATCTTAATACTTTAAGTTGCATTAAAGCATGATTTCCTCATTACATCTTGTAAGGGGCAAGTTTAATCACTTGACAGTATTTGCTCAGCATTAGCAGGGGGTAAGAGGGCACACAGAAGTTTCTGTAGAATGATTTCTAGGTCTCCCACATCAGCACCACCTCACCCTGAAGAACAGTTCCTCCAGGCAGTTTTTCTTTGAAATGCTGCTAGAACTAAGCTTTTGAAATGGCTCAAACATTGAAGAATCATTCTGTATCAGTGCTCACAAAGGTTTGAGAGGCCTTCTCATACAGAAAAGGACTGGACAGAGGACAAAACCTAATTTTGCTTATGAAGTCTGGAGATTTTCATTTGACTATGTTTTTGGTTTAGTTGACAGTCACAGACACATTGTGAAGTACAGAGACAAGGCCACCACTTGGATTATGTTCACACATCTGATTTTCTTCCCCAGGTGCAGAAGGCTGTTTGTAAAACTAGAGGTATGCTGACCACTACTGTCTTCTTAGTACAAAAAAAGCCCTTGTTTCTTGCTCAACACCAAGGAATGCTTTAGATCATCTTCTGTGCTGACTCAAATGCTTTTTAGCCAGAATTATTACTGTTTACCATACAGTTCTGCATGGTTTACTTAAAGTCCCATAATAAAGTACCCATTATTTCTGTAAGCACACTTACATGAAGACCCTTATAAAGCCCGAAGAATTTATCATTCTTAACCATTTTCATTAACCAGCTAAGACTAGAGTGACAGAGTCTAGACAGACAGAGACTAGAGAGACTTCATACAATGCCTCAACAGCTACTTCAGCGCTAAAACCTGAGAATAAAGTACACACAAAACGTCAGTCTCACAGTCTCATCACTTCATGGGAAGCAGGACTTCAGCCTTTGTTTGGCTTTCTGTGAATTCAATCCCAGTTGATTGGGTCCACATAAAGAACTGGATTTTAGATTCTGTGGATCCCAAAGACTTAGAAGTCATCTGTATAAAACTTTTTATTCCCAAACCAGGAAAGTGGTGACTAGCCAAGTAATACTTTAACCAAGCAACCTCCTCCATCTTCCTCAACTTGCAACAGAAGAAATTGCATAACAGAGTAATTGAAACAGCAAAGCAAACACAGCAGGTGGTCCCATCTTACAAGGCTTTCACCAATGGATTTTGAAATTTTACACTTAGCCTGGTACGCACCCAAATACATTAAAGGGCTTAAAATGTTAAACATCAGAGGGAAACCAAACATTTACAAAATACAGGGCCTATTATTTTGGACAAACCTTTCTGCAATCACAGAAGAATGTTTCCTTTGGCTGCTATTATGCTCACTTCCATTTATTTAGATAGAGCAAAACCCAGTATTTTCTTACCTTGTTTTTTTAATTAGCTACAGATGGTTCAATATGGTAGAATGATAAGGCTGGAGGACAAACTTCTGTCTTTTACTAAACAGACTGATATGCAAATTTTGCTACAACGAGATTTTTAGTGATTGTTTCAGTTACAGAATAGCAAGCCACAAAAACTATGGAATTCTTGAAAAGTTTCTTGTGTCATTCAAATAGACAGGAAAAAAAGCCAAATACCAAAAGATGGTGGGTTTGTAATGGCACCCTTAAAATGGCCCAATTTACTTCAACCACAGTAATACAGACTGCTGCTCTATTTTTTCTTCAAAAGTACTGAAACACTGAGATTCCCAGGTCTCTCAAAAGAAAAGGGTTAAGAAGTACAGATCCTTCATCAATTACTCTTCAGAACAACTGCAAGCACAAATCACAAACCTCTTCTCAGTTACTTAAAAAAAATAGAAAAATCTGAGCAACAGTACTTTAAAAAGATCTAGAAATGCTGACCACAAACCAAGGAGTTCACAAAATAGTTATCTTGCCTATTTATCTACATTTTATTTCAAATTTTATAACATTACTATTTCCTTCTTGTATACAACTACAACAAATCAATGGACAGAAAGAGAAAACTGTAAACAACTCAGGTTAAACCCTATAGAGCTTCCTTGCACACAAACATGAGCAGTATGGTACCTTATGGTTAATTAGCCCTTTTAAATCAAGGCCACAGCTCAGCTAAGAAGGGAGCCTGCTGGATCTTCCAAACAGCCAGCCCACGCACTATGTTGGGAGCAATGATATTTTCTCTTAAGTAAAGCATAGTTGAGTTCATGTAAGTGAACAAGGGTGTGACAAAATAACAGAAAAGAGATTACAAAGGATCTTACCCAGAAGTTTCTTTTGCCAAAATGAGATTCAAAGGGAGAAGTGAGTTTTTTTAACAAATCCTGAAACAAGATCCAGGCCCACGGGTTCACAACATAACCTTACAAGCCCTTATTTTCCAGTAATCTCAATTTTGACATCAGTTACCTCAAAAACCCCCTCAATTATCCAAAGACCTTTCATTTCAAAAATCTCACTCACAGCTCAGAACATTTCTTGAAAAAAGGGAAGCAACACTGTAACTACAGCTTTAACACAGAACAAAAGCTGTGCTACTTCCTTGCGCCTAGAAAAGCAAATTAATGTTGGTACCCAGACAATGCTAGATAAGTGAATTATGTTGTCCAAACACTTAGAGAAATGGAAGAAAACAAATACAGTTAGGCAATTCTACACCACGAATGTACTGCAAAACACAGAAGGCATAATCAATACATGCAAGTAGGTTTGGGCCCAGTGAACCTCAAATGTCAAGCCTCAAGAGTCAGAATATGACCTGAGAAAAGCTTTTAGGACCAGACAGTCCTACCAATGCAGGACTGGAGAGGCTAGACAGAAGTCCAACAAATAGCCCTGTCTTAGTGAGAAGCACCTTCCTCCTAGAAAGAGAACAGGGTCAATTACCCAATCAAGCAATAATTTAAAGAGTATTTAATTTACCAAAAAAATAACAGACTATGGTCTGTTGTTAGACAAGACCACACACACAAAAGTACCTCTAAACCACAAGGTAAAGAACACTCAGATTTTGCTGGTAAAATATCCCTGATCATAAAAAGGAAACAGGTTTACGTCTTATAAACAAGGTATAGGAGCACTTATGGCATGAAAAATACAGCTGCTTGTAAAATCTGCTTTTGGCCAGGTGTCTGTGAGTACAAGGACATCACTCACATTGCAAATCAGGTTTTATTTCAAGTCATTCTCTAAAGAACAATAGACCCATACAGCTTCATTTTGCATACAGCCTTTCCTGCTCACTTAAAATCACAATGCAGCTATTCTAACCCACAATCAAGAACTGAACTAGAAACTTTTGGAGATCAAGAAAGGAGCTTCAGTATTTGATCTGGGAAGCCAAAATAAATAACTTAGATCTGCATTCATAAACTGCAGGTCCTGAGTAACAATCTGTGTGCAATAAACATACTCAGCAAGACGTTGCACTGCCACTAAGAGTTAAATGGAGCATTCTGTAAAATTTTCAAGAAAAAGAAATTCTCACATACAAGAGTGATCTCTTACAAAAGGGAAAACCACTACCACAACCTTCAACAAATTAAGGCCAGACTATGCTTTAAAGTAACTCATACTGCATATTATAATGCCACATTTGAAACAACCTTGCTACCTCACAAAATAAAGGCAATATATAAAACAATCTCTCACAAAAGTCCTGACAAAATTAAGGTAAGTACATGAGTACTATAATTTCTACCAACTCGCACACTACAGAAGAGATGGCATTACTAAAATACAGCAGGCAACAGGAGAGCATGATTTTTGCAAGCTTGTCTTGTACTTGAGTTAAATTCTTTGCAACTCAACACAAAGAACTACTCAAACAATAAACTATTCTTTTCCCCCAGAAAGGTTTTCCTCCTTGTTTTGGAAGTGTTTCTTACCAACACTTTTTAATGAAATTATGCTCTCACAGGATTAAAAAATAATTCTTCTCTAGAAGCCCAGGAGAAAAAAAAGTATTGAACTAAATACACAAATAAAAAGGCCCATTGCAAAATATTGAAAGGATACCAAAAGCATCTCACTGGCACCTACAGCCTGGACTGTACTGTTCAGTTTTTTCGATTTTGTGGGGTTTGATTGGGAATTTGGTTCATGTTGATTTTAGTAGATTTTTTCCTTTTTTTTAATGATCTGCAAGAGGATGAACAATCAATGTTTACCTAGATTAGTCAGAGCTGCACTGGCTGCAAAGAGCCACACAATGGTGACTGCAATGCTTAATGTTACTGTAGATAAGGGAACACACACACAAAGCTCTCTCACACATCCACAGGCAACAAACACAGCCCATAGGCAAGCTCTGGGCATGCCAGAAATCGTCACTTGCATCATGTTAGGCCCTGCTCTGAAAACAGTAGGCAAGTAAATAAAACATCTGAAATTATTAAAAAGGGAATGGCTTGCTCTTTTCACTCACACATGATGGTACTGTGTCATTCAATCCCTATGTTATCATAAACTGAAAGTTTCATGTAATCCCACCCAAACAAGAATCCATCAGACTTTAAAACATAAGAGAGGGCTGGTCAGAGATACCGACCCATCATCTGCATGAGGAGAATTTAATCAGGACAGACTTGTGCTTAGAAATGATGTGGCAAGAAGAACTATTATATATTAGTCTGTAATATCGTGAATCCACAAAATGGAGATGGCCAGCTACTTTTCAGAAATACAATAAAGTCAGTTATACAGCTTTGTAAAATAGGACCATTTTCTTAAAAGGATTATACTTTTCTTATATTATATATACTTCTTATATTTCTTATATTATATATACTTTTCTTAAAAGTATAGAACATTGCTAGTAGATACTGGTAAAGGCAAAAGTTTAAAAATATAGTGAGCTTAAGAAGAACAAATCAGTCCTGTCAAGAATTCGCTAATTGACTCAAACACAAATAATTCAGACATCCCTACCTTGCTGTCTATTACAAAAAACACCCTATCAAAGGAAAAGGAAAGAGGGGCAATAATAGTAATTTTTAAATTACACTATACTACTTCTGCATCTTAGAAACATACTTCAGTTCCTAGCTTCCAGCTACTTCCTCAAACAGGAAACTAGGTCTGGTAGACTTTGCCCCTACTCACTACAGCTGTGCTCATGTTCGTAGATACAGCAGACATACCCACCTAGACAATATTCCTGTCTCATGATGCTAAGGAGTGCAGTGAGGGGGAGGAAGGAGGAAATCAATCTATAACACAAAGAGCACATTAAGCTGGCTATACAGCAGCTACTATAAAATGCAAGTCAAGAAGAACAAAAAATTTCTTTTCTGATTTGACAGTAAAAGATACTGTCAACAATCACAGGTAAGGCATTTTCAGAAAGAGGTGCAAGGTCATAATGTCTCTAAGCAATACTGTGATAATCAGGAGCAGCAAACATTGTTTTCAAGAGTAAACAGGTCTGGGAAAACAGCACTGGAAGACATCCATAGAACAGATATTCACAGGATGGCAATCTCAAAAGAGCTACAAAAAACCCTCAGAAGTCTAACTCTGGGGACAAGAACAAGCACACTGAATGATAAAGGAAAAGAAATAAAGGCAATATACCTATTTTATACAAATCCTTAAACTATGTGGTACCATTGACCCTGCAATATTCATGGCAACATTATATGTGGAACAGTAAGATTCTTTTCAGCATACTTACACGTCAAAGTCAACCAGAAGCTTTCGCAAAATGCAATGAATTTATAGAAATCTCTATTGCTATTTATTATACTTAAAAAAAAAAAGTTCCTGACTGGAAAGCACAGATAACTTATCAAGCTCACTAGTTTGGACTGGACAGTAGATGAATCACCACTTTGTCAGTGCATACTGACAGAGGCTCATCGCCAGACAACTCTACCAGTGCTAATAATTTATTAAATAGAAGAATTTCAGTTAAGAATTTTAAAGCTTAATGGGGAAATTGCAACTCCAATCCCTAAATAAAGCTGATAAATGCTCAGTTTTTACAGAACCTCAGAATACCAACGCCAAGCTGTAGGCAAACAAAATTAGTCCAGTCACAGGAACTTATGACTAAATAAAAATACTTCACCTAAGTTTTCTCATTACTTGCAGTAACTCCATAAATGCACACAAATCAACTGAACAGGAATCTTCCTAGGCAACATAACTTCAACTGAAATTACTGGTCTTTTAAGTTTTCCAGAGCTGCCCTAGAACTACTTTTTTCCCCCTCTGTGAACCAGCAGGGTATGTTCTTTTAGACCTGAAAATACTGGTTCTCCCTAAATGTATGAAATTTAAAACGTGAAACAAATTAGAAGCTGCTCTCTGAGAATACACAGAAGTGTTCCTGCAACAGTCATTATACAAACACTGCAATAAATCAGGAAAAAATATGTCTAGACCTTGATGGAAATCTTTGATTGGCAAGACCAAGATGTTTTCCTCATCAGTTGGGATATCCAATACATCACTGTGGTTCATGACCTGCACATTACGAGCTCATCACATTTGCAAATGTATTAGCCACACTAACGTCCTGCAGGTCTTTCCATCTGAAACTACCAAGCAACCAGAAACTATGTCTTGATACATCTCCCACGCTCAGGGAGTCAAACTGACTCCAGCCAGATTACAACACAGAGACCGTACATCAGTGTGACGCACGCTTCCTTCGGAAGTTTTCCCTGTGAGAATTAAGAGCACAAAACTGATACAGCCACAAAGATAACCACAAATTGCTGCTATTGTCATCCTGTATAATAACCTCCAGAGCTGCTGCACACCCCCAGGTCTCCACCCAAAAGCAGCCCCAAGCAAGAGGAGTATCTTGGATAAAATAGTCACGGAGGCTTGTTATACCACAGAACTTTTAACATGTGCACAGCATCACAGAATATATCATAGAGTCACAGAGTGTTTGGGTTGAAAGGGATCCTAAAGATCACCTAGTTCCAACTCCCTGCCATGAGCCTTGACACCTTCCACTACAAAAGGTTTTTCAATCCACCAGAGCAGGTTGTTCAATCTTTTGTTTTCATTAAACACAGGTTATGATTCAGATAGATTTACAAAATGGCAGAGACAGTGCACCAAACTTTCTGAGAAGGAATTAAAACCACTATACAGTAATGAGAAAACTAGGTAAATCGAATTAAGAAGTAAATACAATTTTGTTTTCAACCCTAAAAATTTTAAGTTTATTTTTACTGCTAAGATGGGCCCTCTGAAAAGAGAATGGGCAGATTTAAGAATTTTCTACACCACAGGGAAGATCAAAGAAAGAAAGGTTTACCTGCAAGTACTACTATGACACTGAACCTAAGGTTAAGGATCACTATCAAGAGCAGGAAATAATACAAAACACAAAAACAGATGACATTAAGTATAAGAATTTAATCTTGAATTATATCTAAGGAATCTCAGATTTTTTTCCCAGAACTACTGAAGAAGTTATGGTACTTTAAAAAAAAAGAAGATATGGGTAAAATTCAAGACTATTGCCTTTAATCTCAAAAATCATCTGGCATTTAGCTAATAAATGAAAATATTGTACTATTTCAGAGTAAGACCTGACCTCATATCTTATATAAACAATCTTATGATCTTGGAAAAACAGAGATTCAAAGCTGTGTTTAACCACCAACACAGCCACATATTTTCATTTGAGTATCCTGCAAACACAATGCAATACAAAACAAACCCCACTTCTTCCTGTACTTAACCTGAATGGTATCAGTCAAAAGTTTCACTGTTCTGTTGCCCTCTGACTAATTAACAGCTTGACAGACTACAGATCCTATATATTTCCTAGCATTTACTCCGCCATCATTACTCTGCCAGTTTTTTTGTTTGGAATCCCAATCCATTTCTGTTTCTTCAGAAACTGTGAATGGAAAAAATACTAAAAGGGTCTATCAGTTCACAATCCAATCCAATTTCTGATTCGCTTTCTTCCAGGTACATTGACCTGTGCCAAATAACTAGTTTCATGTTTTAAGCCAAGTATTTAAACAAAACCCAAAAAAACCCAAAAATCAACACCACTGAACAACAGAAAACAAAGTTAAAGACATGCTGCTTAAAGGTTAGAAACTGTCCCTATTATTTCAAATATGAGAGGTCTTCACATTTGTTAGATTAAAGAACCTATTGAATTTTGGTCTGTTTCAATTTCCTGAGTAAAATATATTTTGTCAGTTTTTAAGGAACAGTTGTGCTGGTTCCCAGCACCACACTCAACTTTCAACATCCTTTTAACAAACTGGAAGCTTGTGTTAACTGCTGTGCACCAGATAAAAACCCCACCGATTTACGGTGACTGTATCCTTCCCTGCAAAACCCAAAACACCGCACTACCCCTTTTTTGTGATACCACTGCATCTTAAACCCCACATTAAAAATCTTAGTCTCTTCTTGCCTTATGAGGAAGTCCCCATTCCCACATGCAAAACTCGCACTGCATTTGCATTACAACAAAAAGTGCAATAACAGAGATACAGCTTACAGGTTTGGGGTTTTTTCCCCCCAGTGCTTTGAGATTGAGGTTCAGCATTCAGTAAGAAAAGATTATTAACTTCAACGTTTAATTTTAATTATGTAACTTTGAAACCCTTGAAGAAACTAGCATCCATCGTCAGAATTTGGGTCAGTTCAGGAAAGGGGTCTGTGAACGTAAATCAGAGAAGAACAAAAGGCACTTGAACTCCCATTTTAAGAAAAAACTCCCCCTCAAAAATCAAAACATGGGAATATGCTGGAGGTCAAAAGGTGTCCCTGATATCCTTCCAAAACTGCAAGCTTTGAATAATATGTGTTCAAGAATGGAAAATTCCTTTTCTATCACTGTGTATTAAACCCAGTTCTGCTTTTTAAAATGCATAACTACTACATCATACTCCTTCTGCTTCAACTCACAGCCTAATCGGAACGGGAAACAACTCTCAGCATATCTCAAAAGCAGACACATTTTTCTAGAGTTTTGATACAATTTAGTCATCACCTGGACAACTATCATCAAACACTACAAAACATCCACTAACCTTGCTAGGTGCTCTTCTCTTCAAAACCAAAGCTGGATGAGATGTCTTAGCTACATGAGTCACAGAGGTAGAGAAAAAACAACATGGTCTCTTGCATACCAAGATTCACAGGATACTTTTTCAGGTCAGTTTGTTATGTGTACTCTGGCTTAGAATTAAAAAAGCAGCCTGATTAACTTCAAATACGACTACAAAAACACAAAAATCACTGTTCTTCCTGCAAGCTTTCGACTTCCTCTTCATTTGCATTTAAATTTATGCTACAGTAAGTACAGACATCTTTTTGTTGCTCTTATTTACATATCACACCTTTCTAATAAAGCAGTATCTAAGCCATGGTTTTACAAAAATCATCTTATGTCCTCACCTTACTCTAAGACCCATGTCAGTAATTAACCACAGGTGGTATTAGCCACTCCACTAATCAAAGTTGTTTGATGCTTTCATCATGAGATCATATTTTCTTTCAGGGGTTGATGAATCTGAGATACTTCAATTAGTTGGCCAGAAACTTTCCATTGTGCATGTCAGCCTCAAACACTCAGTCTTCTTAAATTTAAACTGAAATGGTTCACCCAGCTTAAAGAAAAAAAAAAGAAGAAATAAAATGAAGAAAATAAATGCTTATGTTAAAGACTAAAATTGGCAACTGAATTTGAAACACCCTAGTGACCCCTGCTTCAGTAAAATCAGACAGCATCCAGCATGTGTGCATGGTTGTCTACACGTGTACATCCTTATGCCGCTTATTTAATTGAATCCAGAATTGCTCAAGTGAGAAGAATGATAAGGGATAAAGATTTCTGTGTAAGGAACAGGTTAAAGGAAATTCACCAAAGTCTGGGCCCATGTACCAGAAAGAAGAGGCAACTACAACACACTCCCTCCAGAACCTGGAGACCAAATTCTTGAATTCAAACATTCCTTTGGCAGAGTAGAAACCTGAACCCAGCAGGCAAGGTACTCCAGTCTCCTTCTAGTGCTGGAAAATTAGTTTGGAAAATTGCAGCTGATAAAATTATATGGACACCACTAGGATGCCACATTTCTTTTGCCTTCTCTTAAAAAAAGGAAAAGCAGGCATAAAAACTATTATAAGAATAAAGAATATAAAATGTAGGGACCAAATCACGCTGTAGAATGATTTAAGACTTCTGTAATTAAGTGTTATATATACAACCCTAGGCCACACTCCTTACAACCATACATGATAACATGCCAAATTTCATGCCCAAATAGAATCATAGAAAGGTTTGGGTTGGAAGGGACCTTAAAGATCATCTAATTCCAACCCCCCTGCCATGGGCAGGGACACCTTCCAGATTGCTCAAGGACCCACCCAGTCTGGGCTTGAACACTCCAGAGGATGGGGCATCCAGAGTTGAGTTAAACAAATGAGAAACCTACAAAGAAAACTTTTCAGTGCAATGTCAAAAAAACATTTAAAAAAGCAGGAATCACTAGCAGTATGTTATCAAAAGGTATACAACCAATTTTAATTTGCATTAAAAAAACAAAAAATGCAACCAAAAAGTCCTCACAGAAATCTCCACAGAATTGAAAGAAAAGAAAACTTGGCCAATAAAAAACTGCAGTCAGCATCAATCAAATATACTAGAAAATTCCAAGGCTTTAGACAAAGTCACCTAGAACAGATGCAGACCTAGTTATAATCTGTCATGAGTTAATTTATTGTTGATTTGGTGAACATGCTCTCCTAGATGGTCAAGTATTTTTTGTTAACAAAAAATTAAAACAAGCAAAATCATTTCCTTTTTTACTCTGATACATAACAGTTATGTCCATTTTGCACTCAAAAAAGGGGTGAGCACATTATATTTTTCTTTACTCACAAGATGAAGAAAAGAGTACATGTCTGGACTCAGACTGCTCATTAATTAAAATTCAGAAGTCAGAAAACAGGAGATAAGCATTTTCAAATTTATTTTCATATTTCAATTTAATTTTCACTTGAAATCAGCTGGACTACAGCCTATAAGTCACTGTGGAGCATGTGACTGTATACCTCGATGTTGCCACTCCCTGCTGCTCATCTCCACTCCCTCTAATCGGATAATTAAATTGCTCATGCAACACTTCCCCAGTCAGCTTTCAGCAAAATAAACCAGGTTGCTAAAGACATGATGTTTGCAACACTGGATTTAAGGTGGAGTCCATGCTAACCCAACACCTTTAGGTTGAAATGTAGGGTCATTGTAACAACTAGTGATACAATATACTGGAGCAGACAGTAACCTCCAAAGAGTGCTAGTGATGTGCAGACAAAGAAACTAAATTTTTAATTTTGTCTGGAGTTAGAAGAAAACATGCACATGCTCCCCTGATTCTGACGAGCCTGGTATGCCATGTTATCATCTTAGACAATGATGAAAAGTAAATCCATCATCAGTCCTCAAGTCACTGCCAGTATGTTCCTATTACAGAACCCTAAGTGGGTCAGCCATCAGAAATTGAAGGAAATTCAAGTGGTCAGCAAAGACATGTGTTTTGGCTACAAAAATATATTTCCTTATGAAGCTTTATTACCAATAAGTGTTTCAAATCACACAGATTCAAATGCCTGATAGACCTTCCATGTAAGGAGTCCACATTATGGGGCTTCTTTGCCTCCTGCTCAAGTGCTGACAGCCTCCATTCATACCTCCTATTTTTCAGAGGCACTGAAGGTATCTGTGCATTTTGAGTAGGTAGCCAGTTCAATTTCGTAAACACAGATCAAACTGCATACTTCAGTACATTATGGATGATGAACACTGTAAATACACAAGCACAAAACACTGCTTTCTGTTGTGAAGCATTTAGTCCCAACAGAATCACAAAACTACAGCCTTTTGAGACAAGTCTAAGCACTCATAGGGTTTTCACATATTTGTGTTCTGGGTTTTACTAAAACGACCTTAAAGTCTTTGTTGCCACAGTATTTCAGCACTTTGCATCAGGTCTGTTTCATGAGAAACAGACTTGTGTGAAATATCATGAATTCTCCTCAGCGGAGGCAAAGGTGCCACACAACACACAGGTACACAAGCAACCTGTGGCAAAACAGGTCCCAATTTTCAATTCACCAAACTTCCAGTTCCTTGCTTCTGACAGGGTTTTGTATTGAAGCTTTGCAAACTCAGACCCATTACTGGCTTCAAGGAACCAAAGCACCACCAAAGAGCCACACACCTCTTCACTCACATATTTTAATCACCTACACCTTTGACACAACAGGTCACAGCCAAAGTATTTGTGAAGATGATGATTTCTTTAATCAGACAGAAGAAATTCAGTTGAGCAACAAAAGACTTGTCTTACACCCCTCCCTAACATGAGATTGAGTAATCACAGAAACTCCTCAGGTCTCCAAGGTGTGAGGAAAGGCAAAGCCCTGCTCTCGATAACAATCTTCCCTAGCAGTCAGGAAAAACATCAAGTTCCCAGAAGGTAAAGGCTGCAGGAAAAAAGTTATTTTACTAATACATCACTGTAGTTTCTGTTTTGTAAGTAAGGCAGCAAATTGTTGGGTTTTACCTTTAACAAAACAGGAGAAAGGAAAAAGAACAAGAACTACAAAACTACTTCTTGCACATATTAAGAAGACATAGGGTTTTTTCCCCCCTTCTAAACTACCTCAGAGCTTAAAAGTTGCATTCTAACAATTTTTTGGAAAGTAGAGATAGCATCATGACATTAGAGTTGCCTTTAAGAGAATCCAGTATTTATATCACATCTTACTGCCTCAGAATAAGACACTGATTTTTAATTTCACAGGAGCTTTTATATTTAGAAATAAAGGCACTTGACCAAAATAGCCATGTAAAAAACAGATTACAAATTGTTTATAAGAGACGATTTTTAAAGTATACTATTCTCTTAATTCTTGACTTAGCTATCCTAAACATTAATTATATTTAATAGATACATAAAGCTTCAAGTTTTCCCTGTTATCTTGAAATTCTTTCTACCTATACACACCTAACAAAACTTTATGTCAACACAGTATGTTTGCATCTTTCTTTTATTTGAAATGAATGGCTGTGAAATGGATGTTCTGCTATTCCAGTAAAAAAAAAAAAAAAAGAGACAACTGCAAATGCATCTGATGAAAATGCAATGTTCTCCTTTCTTCTGGATCAGCAAAATATGCATTTGTAGAGGAAATACAGCAATTTACAACACTGTAATTATTCTGTGATCCAGAATCCAAATACTCATCAGGAGTTGGACAAATCACTAGATCAGATACTGGCTAGCTAAACACCCACAAATCCATTTTTGCATGTAATTTGTTTAAGCAGATTAACACAGTGATGACTAGCTGACACTGTGTAGGAAGCATTTCACTTCCTTTATGATTAGATCATGTTTTTATGATACTATTCTAAAATATTCCAGTGTTTTAATGAAATATACACAGCTTCCAAATAAAGCATTGTTACCCCCCCAACAGTAACTTTTTACAATATTCACTGAACCAAATCAGAGGTTTGTTTCCTCAAGAATGATGACTAGTTCACATGTATTTTGAAAACTAGGACACACAGCTTTGTTTAATAGTTCATGTTGAAAGCTTTCAAAGTAAGTGTATAACAAAGTGTATTTTATATCAAGAGAGAAAAAAACCCTAAAATAATCTGTTTGTGTAACTTTGTGAAGGGATTTTGAGAACAATCATGTTTTACTAAAGAGGAAAAGAACTGAAACTGCCACTTCGAGTACAGCAGTAGGTACCTGGGCATCACTTCTGAACAAATTTATTGTACTTTCATGCTCACCATTGACAGATCCCTCCCTCCTTCAGCTACCCAGGCTGGACTGCAAGTCCATTACTGAGAAAATATAATAGAAGGACTGAGTATCTTCTTAAAAGAAGATCATTTCTTCACTAAAAAAAACCCAATTAACCAAAAAACTAAAGTACAGCTTAGAATGAAGTTCATGTGTTTCCATTAAAAAAAAAAGCTGTCAATTTCATTAGGTTATGCTACCATTTCAACAAAACCAAATTGAATTCACCTTCGCACATCAGCAAAAGCATTCTTAGCCTCTGTCAACCAAACTTCTCAGAGATAACTACCTCTGCCATTACCAGAACAATAAACACCCTGTTGTTGTAGATGACACAAATGCACAGCAAAGGTCTAGAGTACTGTGAATACAGGAGTGATCTCAAAAACATGATGGACAGAACAGTAAAGAGCCTGGAGCAAAGAAAGGGTCCAATAAGACCACCTACAATCACAATAAGAACACCCTCGACCATGATCCATGTCTCTTCTAAAAAGTCATTCAGCTAGAAAAACGAGTGCAAGAATGGATGAAAGTGCACTGTTACTAGCTACCCAAAGAGATACAGCACTGCAGTGGAGCTCCCCATTATGTCACCTATTTCCAGCTTTCAGTCACTGAGACTATTTCTTGCCCTTTGTTCCACCCTTGAATAACAGGCCACTCTGTATCCTTCAAAAACCTCATTACTAAATACAGTGAAATCATAAATTCATAGAAATCTGTATCTAAGAAACATGACAATGTATTTCCTAACTCTTGTATCAGTTGATAGATGCGGCTAAGTAAGAGTCATTTAAACATTTCAAAGAACCTAACGATTTTGAAATGGAGAGATTTAAATGGTGAGAGAGCAGGGCTGGTGGCAGAGGGGAAGCATTCCTTTCTATGTGAGGTGAGGCAGGAGAAGTACAGGGACACAGGATACAAGGTGTTCCCCTCAGTGCCAACACTACCAAGCTTTTGACTAAACAGTTCAAAGCTTTCAGTTGATTTTGGCTTTTCATGAGGGTTTGGAGGAACTTTGAAATAACCACCTCTTTTCTATCATCAAACAGTCAACTCCATCTGTTTCTAATTTCAGAGTCAACCCAAGAATTGTGTACCTGACAAAACATATTCAGTGTCTCAAATCTGCAATTTGCTGCATTTCCAGCATTTCCCAGTCAGCTTTCTGCCCTGAGGGAGTTCAGCACACCACAGTGACCATCAGGTACATGCAAAGGCTGCTAAAAAGATTCCACAACTTGTCATGTTGCAGATGCCATTCTCTTATCTTGCAGTAAGAGATCTGTGCTTATAAAGAATGCCCTGAATTAGAAACTGAATACTGATACTGTATTAATTTATAGGGAGGGGAAGGAAGTTCTCTCCAAACAGATGTTGTTGGTCCTTGGTAGGTTACAACTCTACCCTGATTAGCTCAATAAATCAAACTGAAAAGCTATGTTCAGAAACAATCAGAGAAATAAGAATTTAATGTTTTAGGTATAGTCACACACACTGCAAATACAGAGACAATAATCTTGCTCAATAATATTTCGTCTTACAGTAGGTGCAGGCATCTAGGTATGTGTTGAGGAACCACAGGTTTCCTCAGCTTCTCACACAGTTCACAGCAAATGGTATGCACCTTCAGAAAGCAGTTCAGAGCGCTTAGTCCTGGCTAATTTAAACACCACAAAGCACTTTCCAAAAGCAGGGACTTCTATTAAACTTTCAGCTTAAGCCTGGGTGAACAGCACCAAAAGTCTCCTGTTTGACAAAGGATATATGGAAGACACATTCACAAGCTGAATTTTCAAAACTGGTTCTGGTTCAAAACCTTTGTAGAGTTTTCCTATCACTGAATGAATGCATTGGAACACAGAGCATTCAGCTACTCATTTCATAAACCTTACATTCCTTGTATATGGCCATATCAGTGAAGTTACAAGTAGTACAAAAATTACAACTCCTAATAATTCACCACAGAGAGGTGATAATATTTTCAAGCGTTGGGGGATGAGGAGAGTACAACATACCTCCCACATAACCTTTAAATAATTGAAAATAATTACGCTATGTGGGATCAGAATGCTTCCAAGTTTGTTTCTTTTCTTAAAGATAAGCAAGCACACGTATCTTCCCAAAAAACCTCCAAGAAGCTAAAAACCAAAAGGCCAGAATTATGTTGCAGATAAGCATCAATATTTTTCTTTACGTACATATACATACAAAGCCTTCAACTGACCTTATATCAAATAGGTTCAAAACAGACAGTAGAAAGTCTGTGCGGATTAAATGGATGAAGTCTCAGTATAACTGCATTAGTTTTTAGTTTAAGTCTCCATGAAATTCTTCCTGTCTTCATGAACAGAATCTCTTAAATGCACAAGTAAAAAATCTGCTTAATGGCTAGGACCTGTCTCAAACTTCTGTAATAAACTGACCCACAAAACTACATCCATATACATATTAGGTGTTCTATGTATATATTACAAATGCATAGAAAGACTAAACGCAAATGGCTTCTCTCAAGAAAAAAGCAGCTCATATGTGATATAATATTGGCTTGGTTACTACTAAACAGTTGTTTAATCTATTCATGACCACGTTTCACTTCCCATTTACCTTATTCTTTCCACATTACCCTATTTTAAATATTCATTAAACAGGAGAACACACACTGAATCAAGACCTGCAAAAAGTATGTACAGTCTATTGAGCAAAGCACACATAGCACATGCATAAACACCATACTCACACGCTTTCTCCTCTTATAAAGGAGACAAAACCATAAGCATGATGGATATCTAGGTAATAAATGGCATTACTGGCAAACCTCTGACAACAGCAAGCAATAACTAGAAGTCTCCTGCAGATCTTTTATTTCTAGGCTAGTGCCTATGGTAGCATCCAAAATTCATTGTTAAAAGTATGAACTAACACAAGTATTAACTAACAACCAGAGAAGTTTAAACTGTCATTTAAATAGACCAAATTCATGAATATTCCAAATAGTCAATCCACTGTCTAACTTCTTTTACAGTAACTATTCCCACAAAATACACCAATTCCGCTGGCAGACTCCAGACACACACTTTTGTTTGTGTTTTCCTTTAAACTAAAAAATCATGATGAATTTGACACTTTTTGCCCAAGTAGCAGAAAGGAAGAAATCCAGAGGAGATAGGAACAAACAATTTGAAAGCAATCATTATTTCCAAAAATTAGGAGTTCACTTGTTGTACAGAAGTTTCTTAGTTCTGGTTTTAAACACAACATTCTGACTCCTCTAGAAGATTTTTTTGTACTGAAATGTAGTGTGAAATGCACAAAGACTGCAATTCAGTACTGCAAGCACACACACACACCATTTCTTAAACCATATTCACACTGTTGACTGCTAGGCACAGAACTCCACTGACTTGAAACTTCTCCAGTCACAAGCCTTTAACCCAGCCTTTCATTTCAACTCCTTACACGGTTTTTAGATCACATGTAGCAATATCCAAGATAGCTGTTAAATACAATTTCCAATATTGACAGTGTTTCAACTGTTAAAGCTCTTGCCAAAAAACCCCCAAACATCAACCCCCTCAAAACAAAAAAAACCCCAAATCCAATCTCCTAAGCTTCAGACTTCCACAGCCGAACCATTTACACTGCATATGAGGGTGGTGGGCTCCATTCTGCCAGTACGTTAACAATTATAAAGAGGTCATTCAACAGCCATTAAAGCACTAAAATTGAGAGCATTCCCTTCAATCAGCCTACCAAAGTAAAAAGCAGTAAGATCTTCCTGCATCAAAATAAACCAACTCCTCTCTTCCAGTAATAGAGACTTGGGATCTAACTACCAGACCACTCAGAACAATTTCTGTAGCACTGGAAAACAAAAAAAAACCCCAAACCACTTTTTAACATGTTTGGCAAGGAAAAAAAGATAAATAGCTACATGATACTATTTCAATACTAAAACATTTATTCTAATCTATACACATTTCCCAATATTTCTCAACTACCAAATTTAACAACACAAAGAAATCTAACTGAGACCATAAACTCTTCTTGAAAGATAAGAAGTTGAATAAAGGTTTCAAAAGAAACACAGAACATAACTTGGTACACTCTTTTAAAATTGCTCATTAAGATACCTGTTCAAATTCTGACTCATACAGGTCAGTTATTTTGCTTGGGTTTGATGACCAAGACCAGAAGGATGGAAGACAAAATATAATGAATACTTCATATGTTATCTTTCCAAAACTGAAGGAAGTGAATGAAATTTGCCAGGATACGGAGACCTAGATTAGAATTCTCTCTTGGACACAGTACAATGGCTCCTAATAACTTATAAATCAGCTGTTTCTGCAAATCACTGCATTTACATTGAAGCAGTCAGTAATTTCACGGTGTTACTGCTAAATGCTGATTTTCTGGACATCGAGCTTTACAGCCAAGCTTAAGAACTGCTAATGTCTACAAGCAAGACAGCTCACCTCAAACACCTGAGTGCGGTAATTGGTTATTTATGTCTGAAGACGTCTTTTTTGTTTCATTTGTATACAGCACTATTAAAGCTTCCCCATCCTCACCCAGTACTGTTGCAGTATAGTGATGCAGGTAACTGCTTTTAGTTGTATGTTTAAGCCCAAAGAATAAACAATTTCTTAATGAAAACACTTCACTTACTACTGAAATAATAAATTAATACATGGAGAAGTCTTGCAGTCAATTAACAGAGAAGCATTTCTTTATACAGTTTAAATAATCGTTGGGTTAAACAAATTGCAGTTCATACTTAACCATAGAAAGGAGCACATTAGGAAAGCCCATTGGGATAAAGAAAATAGAAGTTCAGATTCTGTCTGATAGTCCTTTTTAAAGGACAGCACCTCCAGCTGGGGCATGAATTCAGCAATGATTCAGGAGACAAGAGCTCTATCTACTAAATCAACAACAAAACTTCTTGCAACAGTCCAGGTTTCACTTGGAAATCTTGCAGAAATACCAGCCAAGCCCAGCCTTGATTAGACTGCAATGATATCATTGCTTGATGAGGTATAGCTGTAGGCTCTTGTAGAGCTGCTACTAAAGAGAAATTTATTTAAATGATACATCAGTCATTCTTAATATGCATAAACTATAATGTTTTCATATTTATTAATGTAATATAGATAAAGCTGACTGCAGAACAACTTCAGAGTTCCAAAGGATATTGTTAGTACAGGAAGTGAAATGACTTTCTGTCCACCACCCACAATCAATATTATGATTGACACTGTAAGTTGGGCATCTCAGATAAGTGCCTTTTCAAAGTAAAATAATCAAGATAATGTAGCTATGGGAGATTTTCATAAGATTTCACACTTGAGCACTTTGACTTTTCATTTTCATTATTTCCAGTAAGATCTCCCTCTTCAGAGGTTTTTAATTTAAAAAAAAGTGGAAAACAAACTGAGGCTTGTGAGACTTCTAATTAAAGTCCTTAAAGTTCTCATTTCACCTTCTGTTGAAATATACATGTTGCTATAAAAAGCAACTCCTTTCTTTCAAGATGTCAAATTAGGCAAGAACAAGCTGCCTTTGGGCAATTTTTTTTTGAATGTTATCACATACACATGCAGAAATCAGAAAAAATGTAAAGCATTTTTTTTAGAGGAACACTAAAAAATAATAGCATGCAACAAAGCGACAATGCTAAAAGACTTTTTTCTTAAATATTAGCTACCCCATTTGCACGTGGGTGGGGCAAGTTTTAGAAGACCAGCTATGTTTAAAGATCGAACAAGCTGTATCATGCACCATTTTTCTCTGTGCCTATTGCAGCAATAACAGAACAGGCAAGGGGGAAAAAATAGTAAAATAAAAAGGCTTGCGTCTGGCAGGTGAACCTGATATTCTGCCTACCTGATTCAGGAATATTTCTTCAAGTCTTGTTTCAGTTCCAGAAAGAAACACTACCATGAAACAGGGAAGCTGCCAGGGCTGGGCCCACTGCTGGGCACCAGCAGCGTGACTGTGCACTGACCTCTCCGGGGGCAAAGCACTTCCCTCACATCAATCATGGAATCGGCTGGATTGGAAGGGACTTTTAAAGGTCACGCAGTGCAGCCCCCCTGCAATAAGCAGGGACAAAATTCCAGCAGCTGAGCACACGCTTATCACCCTAAGGCTGGACATGTTTTCTCCTCTTTAGCATTCCTTCACCTCTCTGATTATTGGTAATTTGGTGGATCAAGCAACACTCTTGTTTTAATTGACTAGATTTCCAGCTAACAAATTCCCAAATAGTATTTGCAGCTCTTCTTGCTTGTGCCACTCTCCCTATGATATCTGTAATAAAAAAATTCCTTCCCTATCAGCAAGTGAAAAAGCCACACAACCAGAGAAACTAACATCCAAAATGTGTGTTGCACAGAAAGTGCTGCAAAGTGCTTGCTCACAAATTTTTCTACTACAGTATTTTATGCTGCTACTTTTCTGGCAGTTGTACCATATATGCTAAGGAAAGTAGGAAATATATTTACACCACAGACTTCCCAGCATTTACATAAAGGGGCAACTTTATTCAATACTTGATTCTGCTTTTGAGACTGTAAGAAAGGAGACAGGCAGAACTCTAGAAATCCCCCCAAGGCGATGCTATCTGAGACTCCATTCACACCTTGTCACATTCCTCTCCTTAAAAAAGTGGCAGTTGGCATCATCCACCCTCACTTCCCCAGAGACGACCTGGACTACAGTGAGAGCTTCAGAGCCAGCTGATGTTTAAGCACAGTTTGAATCCACAAAACCAGAAGGTTTTCCACAGGTATTCTGAAGGATTCAGTCCAGGGGGTCTTCTTGGATTCCCCACTGACCAGTCACCAGCCTACCTGAGAAAGGAGGGCATACACACCACAGAGAGAGAAGTGCAGGTGAAGTGGCATTTCATCATCCACGGTAGCCCAATGATCCCCACTCAAAAAGGGGATGACTCAAGTCCAAGACTCTCTTCAGCTGAGAAGAGAAAAACTTTACATCTCCTGCAAGGAGGGGCTGTTTTAATCACCTGGTATTAAATTATTCTTCCCAGCAGCTTTCCACCACTGCAGGCAGTACAGGAAAAAACCTGAACAACCATGATGACCGGGCCAAATCAGGATGGAAGATTTTGAAGCTAAGTAACTGCAGTCCCAGGGATGCAAGTCCCAGTCCTTGGTTTCAAAAACAGTTGGATACATTTATATCCAACGATGGCAAATGAAAATACACTCTGAAATTTAAACTCAAGGATCCAGGTTGTCTCTTGTTCCTAGGTCTGCACCAATGGACTCAGTTTTCCATGTCATGTAGTTCCACCTAATAATTCCCTTGCAACAGACCCAGTTTACAAGGTTCCGAGTCCCAGACACTTCTCTCCACATACCACAGCCACATCCTCATGCCACAAATACTTAAGCCTGTTACTTAATACCTAGGTAACATTATGAATAAGTATCACTGATCAGTCTTTAGACGTAGCACTTATTAGCCATTACCAGAAAGGTGGAATTATTGGAATTGGCAGTTAATAGCTAGTACATACATGGTAAAGTAGTTCTTTACTCCTTTCCTCAAACGCTCCCAGGTTTGCTATTCTGTAATTCGGGGTACTGGTAGGAGGCCAACAGACTGGCAGTCATTTTTCAGCATATACATATTCTGACACTTACTGTTGTTTCTTGGGAAACAGCAGTAAGAAAGGGATCTAGAAACAGATGGTTTCAAAAGTCCTAACTTGAAAAGTCCATAATGCAGTTGTTTCAAGGCTGGGAGAAGGGAACCAACTAGGCAACTCACAATGAAACCAACCAAAAAATACGATGAGAAGAATTTCTGCTGTGGATAAAACAGGACTTGTTGACCTCTGACACTTTCTGGCACTTTTAAAACAGGAAAAGGCAGTCTCCAGAGAACTTGTAGACAAAAGTGTGTGTATATATATATCTTTCCTACAAATCTAGAGTAAAATGTGCTTTGCTAGTGTGATTTTTTTTTCCACAACTACATATGGATCTATTTTAATGTGCTTTCACTGTGCAACATGAAAGCTGTCTTAACAGCAAAACCCAACAATTAATGAGGATGGGGGCATTCTTAAGTCAAAACACACCCAGATGAAAAACATTTTCTAGAAAACGCGATGTATTTTTCTAACTCATGTCCAACACATTAAAGCTGTGAGTATACAAGAACTTTAAGAGAGGAAAAAAAAAGCGGGGGGCAAGCAGAAACTGCATATATGTCCAAGGGCGACCCCTGCCCCCCCGTCTTCGGAGCATGGATTTGGTCACTGTCCACAACTGCTTTTTGTTTAAAGAAGGAGAGAGATACAAAAGGCCACCCTAATTACTTAGAATTTACAAGTGCAACAGCAGCGGAGAAAACTCAGCCTCGGAGCCGGGAGTTTCAGCCGCCTCCATGCGCTGCCGCGCCGGGAGCCCGGAGGGAAAAGCGCCAGGGGACAGCCCGGCACAG